>JAAXCT010002611.1:0-64230 GCA_012490785.1 Eragrostis nindensis
AACTGATGACCTTGCCTTTTTACTCGATGAACTGAATTCAGCAGTGACAAAGTCGAATAGAGGCGAGACAAGACAGTTTCATTCTGAATATAAAAAGAAACACTGCTTGGCCTTTCTAGGATCAATCTTTGCTTCGTAGACCAGATTGCTCAAAGGTGCTTCCTTGACTTGTTCAACCAGTTGAACTAAAAATATCCAGCAGCGAATAATTCTATCAATATTCTTCCTGAAGATAAAATCTGTCCAAATGCTGAAGAAATAGCATGCACAGTGCAGCAAGAAACCTCCATTTAGCTGAGACGCATGTTGAAGGATTTCTTTCTCGGACGATAAAGCAGACATGGTAACCATTGGCCACTACGCACTGATAGCTTCCAAATGCATTTTTGGCCTTGAAATGTACCACTGTTGCGTGCTGAATGCAAGTTCTGTTGCATTTCAGTTTCAGCCGTGAACATGCGCGAGGTCACAACTGGCTCAGTTCATATCTGACTTTTGTCCAACCTCGGGTGAATTTTCCAACTGGCTCAGTTCATGAATTTCTTGAAGAGCTTCTCACTTGGATGTAGCTCTGCTTCTTTTGAAGGGGCTCATGTCATGGGATTGAAAAATTACATATAAATTCACCTATGTGCGTGACAGGGCTACCTTTGATAATCCAAGTATGCCATACTGGTGCAAATTTGACCAAATGGTTCCTGTCATAGTGTGTGATTCCAATTATGCTATACTGGTGCTAATTTTCTTTGTCAATCTTAAAGAAAGTTGCCGAAATTACGCCTTGTCCCCGAGTGCCATCCTCGCATTCACACATGATGTATAGCGTGAGCACAATTTTCTTTTACATCAAATCGATCATCACCTACCTAACAACACACAAGCTTGTGAGAGCCGTAGTATGTGAGAAGTGGCAGGAACTGCGTTGAACCTCTATAAAAGCCCCACACCGGGCATGCATTCCTTCTCCACAAAGCACACACAGTCTTCAGCCATGGCGGCCATGAACGCCAGGCTGTTCCATCACCTAGCACTAGCAGTGTTCCTCCTCCTCGCTCAGCTCACTGACTCTGCTCTCGTCCCCAAGAACAAGAACCACCCTGAGCTCAAGCCTCGCGCGTCGAACACATACATCGTCCATGCCAACCACCTCGCCAAGCCGCCCAACTTCGCCAGCCTCGACCACTGGTACGACTCCTTGGTGGCGGCGCACTCCCCTCGGGCCACCAACACCAGCGGCCGGATCTTGTACACCTACGACACCGTCATGCACGGATTCGCCGTCGAGCTCACCGGCGACGAGGCCCGGCGCATGTCCACCGCCTCCGGCGTCACTGGCGTGCACAAGGACAGGGTGTTCCACCTCCATACCACGAGGTCGCCAGGGTTCATTGGCCTCGACCCGGCGAACGGCGCCTGGAACCAGACGGACTTCGGCGACGGCGTTATCGTCGGCGTCATCGACGGTGGCATTTGGCCGGAGAGCGCGAGCTTCAACGACCACGGGCTCGGCCCCGTGCGGCCGAGCTGGAAGGGCGAGTGCGTCCACGCCGACGACTTCAACGCCAGCCTCTGCAACAACAAGCTGATCGGCGCCAAGGCCTTCGACGCGGCCGCCCGCTGGGACGGTGCCGTCCCTTCCCCGAGGGACAAGGACGGGCACGGCACGCACGTGGCCTCGACGGCCGCCGGCATGGAGGTTCCCGGCGCAGGCATGATGTCCATGTTCTCGCTGGGAACGGCGCGGGGCATGGCGGCCAAGGCGAGGATCGCCGTGTACATGGCGTGCGGCCACCACTGCAATGGGGCGGACATCGCCGCGGCGATCGAAGCCGCTGTGAAGGACGGCGTGGACATCATTTCCATGTCCCTGGGAGACGATCCAATGCCCTACTACTACGATGACCTCGCAATCGCCACGTTTGGCGCAGAGCGAACGGGCGTCTTCGTCGCCATGTCCGGCGGCAACGCCGGCCCGCGAGCATCTACGGTGAGCAACACGGCGCCGTGGATGACCACCGTGGGCGCGTCCACCATCGACCGGCTGTTCCCGGCGAACCTCACGCTCGGGACCGGCGTCGTGCTAACCGGGCAGTCCCTTTACACCATGAAGGCCAAGGGCACTGGCATGATCCCGCTAGTGTCCTCCGAAAGCTGCCTGGTGCAGTCGGAGAGCTGGACGCCCGACCAAGTCATGGGAAAGATCATGGTGTGCATGGACGGAGGAACTGATGCGAACGGCGTTGCCTTGCAGAACGCTGGTGGAGCAGGGATGGTTACCGTGGACCCTACCGAGTGGTCTCGGGATGGCGTCGTGGCCCTCCCCTTCACCCTCCCGGTCTCACGCTCAGCGTCGACGCCCACAAGAGCTCCTGGAGTACATGACCTCAGTGCCGAACCCGGTGGCGTCCTTCAGCTTCGACTGTGAGACGATCATCGAGGACAACCGGGCGCCGGTGGTGGTGGGCTTCTCGTCCGCGGGGTCCCAACCTGGCCGCCCCCGAGCTCCTCAAGCCTGACGTCGTCGCACCAGGATTGAACATCCTTGCGGCCTGGGCCGGCGACGCCCCTCTGTCCGATGATCCCGGTTTCGACGACGGCAGGAGAGTCGAATACAACATCGTTTCGGGGACGTCCATGGCGACCCCGCACGTCGCCGGCGTCGCGGCGCTCATCAAGAAGAAGCACCCCGGCTGGACGCCGGCCATGATACGGTCGGCGCTGATGACGACCGCTGGGACCGTCGACAACATGGACCACGACATTCTCGACAACGGCGCCACCTATGGCCGCCCCAATCTCGTGGCCGCGACGCCGCTCGCGGCCGGGGCCGGTCACATCCGTCCCAACCTCGCGCTGGACCCGGGCCTCGTCTACGACGCCGGCGAGCGCGACTACGTCGACTTCCTCTGCGCTCTCAACTACACCGCGGAGCAGATACGCCTGTTCGCGCCCGACTTCGTCAAGTGCACCAGGACGCTTCCCGGCGGCGTCGCCGGGCTCAACTACCCGTCGTTCGTGGTGGTCTTCGACAACGGCACCGCCGTCCGCAACACTGACGCGCACGGTGACCGCCGTGTCGGAGAAGGCCGAGACGTACAACGTCACGTCGCGGCGCCGGAGCGCGTGAAGGTGACGGTCACGCCGGCGACCCTGGAGTTCAAGAAGCCGAACGAGAAGAAGAGCTACACCGTCGAGTTCAGGAGCTTGGCGGGAGGAAACGCGACGACCGGATGGGGCTTCGGGAGCATCAGCTTGGAGAACGAGGACCATCGCGTCAGGAGCCCGGTGGCCTTCCAGTGGAAGAACTGATGGAATCGACTTGGTGGAGACTTGCAGTAGAATAATCTGATGCTCTGTTTTATGTCCTCTGTTCGTTTGTCATGGAAAATTCAGTATCCTTTTTACGACAGCAATCGACATTACCAATGCGATTGATACTGATGGAATCGAGTAGATTCTTGCAGTAAAGACAGATGGCTGATCTGATACTCTTTCTGTCCTCTGTTTTATTTCTCATTGAAATTCAGTATCCTTTGTTATGACAGCAATCGATAATAAAAATGAGATACTGTTAAATGTGCTTGCGTTCTCTCTTGCAAAGGCGTCGAAACAGAACGAGTTTTCAATGGCTTGTTCGATAGGAAACATTAGGCAAGAGCACGCCTTCTCCTTCCTGTGGCGAGATTCGCTAGCCCAGTACTAGTAATAGAACACTGGGCGGCACCTCCTCTTCCTGAGTACGTGAAGACTCGACGTCGTCGTCCACCCTCGCTCGCTTCCCTCCGATCAAGGCGCACGCGAACCCACCTCCTCCTTCTTTAGCTCGATCGCCGTCCGTCGTCAATCGTCACCACTGCGCATGACCCAGCACGTCCTGAATCTCCGTTTGTTCGGCTGCCCCTTAGCGATGAACACGTCCACGATGGGGTAGAGGGGCACTGGGATCCTCCACGGCCACGCGGGCTCGCTGTAGACATTTTCCTCCGGCGATCGCATGGGAGCAGCCGATCGGCGGCGGTGCGGTTGCTGTAGCCACCCGTCGGCGCCCCTCTCGGCGGCACGACGGGCGGTTGCCTCCCCTGCCAAATCCAGTGAGCCTTTCGGTGGGACTCCGGGCGGCTAGGGGTGGGGGGTGTTCACCGGGTTCTTCATCGGCTCCGACGGGCTCGCCGTCGTCGTCGGCTGCCGGCGATCGGAGTTGAGCGACGCGGCGCGAGCCATAGCTCAATCTGGTCAGCTCGCTTTCAATCCGACGGCTTGGAATTCGCAATTCGACAAATTGTACAAAACCCCCCTCATTTAGATCGCGACTATTCTCCGCGACCCAATTATTTTCATAAAGGCTCCTATTTTGGATCGTGATTATTCTCCGCGATCTATGGCCCCGTTCGGATCCCCCTCTAAAACACCCTCTAAAGTTTATACCCCTCTAAAGTAAAAAAAAATCTTACTATTTAAGGGTACTAAATAAAATTTAATTACAAAACCTTTCTGCAGAAAGGCGTTATTTTTCGAGACGAATCTAACGAGCCTAATTAATCAATGTTTTGACACAATGATGCTACAGTAACCATCGTCTAATCGCCGCTTAATTACCCTCATTACGTTCGTCTCGCGAAATAGATGGGGGTCCTAAACTTAGTTTTGTAATTTAACTTTGTTTAGTACACATAAATACTGCCGGCATCTTTGATGTGACTGCTACAGCACCCTCTAAAATGATCCGAACGGGCCTGTATATTTACAAATCGAATCTAAAATGGATCGCGACTAATCCGCGATCCAAATGTTCGCAATTTAGCCCCTCATTTGGGCCAGCCGTCCTCCTCGCTCTGTTGCGTTCGCATCCGCCGAGGGTGGCGGCCGCCGTTGCCGCCGCCGGCGACATGGGATTGCCTGAGAACCCGCTCAGGGCTGCAGGCGGATGTCCCTATGGCGCTTCGGCTCCTCATGTCCGTCCTCGTGCTCCTCGTACACTCTTCTGCCTACTCATCCAACTCAGTTCCCATTCCCACTTCTCCGGCTCGGGGGGCGGCCCTGCCTCGAAGGAGTTTGAGCGAGAGATTCCTGCGGTATCTTCCCCACAAAGCGTTCCGCGACCAGGCGGGCAGGCTCCGGAGCCCCCCTCTTGACGTGCCCCCTGTGCTCGACCACCTCGTGTCCTGGAACTGCACCAGATTCTGAGCACCCGGCTCCACCGCCCTCCGCGCCGCCGTCCCCTGGAACTGCAGCCTGCAGGTAAATACGCACCCGCACCGAAAATTAAAGTTCCACGATCTATTTACTAGCATTTGGTACGAGTTTTCATGGCTAAATCTAGCTTCAGTCCTAATGAACACTTTAGTCCTAATGAACACTTGAGCAAGCATATGTTTCGTTCTGTATGCAGAATAATGCAAGTTGACTGATGTTCATTTTTGTGGATCGATGCATTTTCTTTTCAGATGATAAGTTTGAGTTAGCCTTCGTAGTTCCTATGTATACGTTCCGAGCTGCTTACATATTAGTAGTTCCTATTCTGCTTGAGGAGTGAACACTATAAGGCAACAGTAATCGGCGCAGTTATCTTTACCATACTTAAAATTCTGGGTTGGTGGCTTGCGGTGGTCGTGGCTCCGCGGCCTTCTCAGTTTTGTTGGCGCCGACATGTGGGCCAAGCCAGCAGCGGCAGCGAGCCAGCAACTCCTCCCAGCTTCCCGTCTCCCACGACCTCTCTCGATCAGAGGAAAAAAAAAAAAAGAAACGGAAAAACACAGCGACGCTCCTCGCCTCCTGCCCGCGTTCACCAATCACCACCCGCTTGATCCGACGAGATCCACCGGCGTCCTTCATTTTCCTCGGCCTGATCTACAGCGGATTGCGGTGAATCGGACTCCAGATCGCGTCTTCTACACCTCCATCCATGTGGAGATCGCCGGTGATTGAGCCATGGGCGGGCGGATCGATCGAGGGAAGGGGGCGAAGAAGATGGCGCCGGCATACCGTCCCAAGTCTCCGGAAGCTTTCCCTGCTGCTGCCTCTGGCGGCCATCTTAGGCAGTTCACCGGCCTCCGCCCCTCCGTTGAGGAAGCTGACCAGCAGGGTGGCCGAATCCCCTTATGGGCCTTATCCCCATCCGAGATGGATGTGACTGGCGCCGGAAGATTCGAGAAGGTACGACGCTCTGCCACCGGCCCACCGCTTCCCCTTTCCAATCACATCCGGTGCTCCCGCGCCCAAGTTCAACACCAAAATTCGGACCGGTGCGCACGCTAGCCACACTGCCTAGAAACCTCTATTGCTGCGCACCCATGTTACAGCACAATAAACCATACTGGAGCTCGGATAGTGAGAAGCTCGATTCAGTGGCCGACTCCCTTATCCAATTAGTCAAGGATCAAGGTACGGTTGATGTGCATTTACAGATATAATTCGCTTGCTGATAACATAATTTTGACTGAAGATTCATGAGTTCCTTGATGAAGAGCAAAGTAGATTACAAATATTTGAATCAAAAACTGTGACCTCACATGGAAAGATGTCTGATTAAGCTACAAACTGCACTGACACCATAATCATTAAGTATTGTGTTAGCATCAGAAAAAAAAAAAGAGCATGCATAATAATCTGAATTTCAGACCAGTGGTTCTTTGGGAAGTGATATTATCATGTTGTTCATTCTGCTACCAGTATATGCAATGGTAAAGCATATTATCTTGCTATAGCCTTTGCAGATGAGTGCCTTTTCTGTTAACACAAATTAGTATTCTGAGCTTCTATTATTTGGACTTCTTGCTTCAGCATAGTTTTGCCATTTTCTCCGTGTATGCATCACATGCAGAGTAGCATGTTTATTTTTCTTGGTGTGACAAGTTACATATAAGGTCTCCTGGCCAGACACCACTAAAGTTCTTTTATGATTTCAGGAAGTGTGAAGTGCTTGATGTTACATTAAGTGGGAGTCCAACCTGGAGGCACTAACATAAATAAAAGCTTGATTGCAAAGTTAGTTCGTACTTTTTTTTTTTTGGATTGATGACTCCCTGTTAATGTTTGTACCCGCAGCAGGAGAAATTGATGTCTCCTTATGGGTTTCTCAATTGTACAGCATGTTCTCTGATCTCAGTGACTCAAGAGATGGCATGGCGAGAGTAGTTTCAATATTAATATAAACATTGGCACAAGAACAATATGTGCTTACAACTCCCAATTTCTTTGGCTATATGAAGTTTTTGTGGCTGTAAAGGGGCTTTTGACACTGCTGAGGATATATCGGTAGTTATTTATCCATGTTTTTTTTGTTTTTGTAAGTGTTTAGGAACGAGATATGAACTTGATTCTTTTTTTTAAAAAAATAAACCGTAGCAACGCACGGGCATTCGGCTATATATTTTAAATTGTATATGTATCCTGACAAGATAAAGAACACAATTTTTGATTGCTAATGCTTTATTTATGTCCCACACTGTGTTTCCTAATACTTGAAAAATATATTCAGTTACAAGCTCTTAAGTTCGAAGCCACGTAGTCTATCCTGCAAGAGACAGGTTAGTATATATGATATTGATCTTTGTCATAGCCTATATTATATGCAACAAAGATCACCTGAAAACTGAAACAAATGAAGTGAGAAGCTTACCAAATTAACTGTTTGCAAGACAATGCCTTTATTATTTATTTATTTTACATTTTTGTCCATCAAAATGAATTGCAGCTCACTATACACAAGAATATTACTTTAACCAAAGACATTGTGACTGGAATAGAACTTAACGTTAGTGAAATCTCAGATGAAAGTTTTGATCATAATTATTAAGCAGCCCTCTGACAAGGTTTGTATGGCGTCTAGTAAGAGTGATTTCTGATCTTACCTCTAGACCTCTCTTTTTCTGATCTGTATCAGGGGTTGTTTCAGAGTTTTGATGTGGCAGTAATTTTATGGGAAATTTTTTAAAAATCCATAATGCTACTTGCTTTAAGACCATGATCCTGTTGTTATAATTTTCCCAATATGCCACTGAACTAAAATGTGGTCAATCTTGTAGAGAAATCAACAAAACAATGAGGAGCTGGCACTGGGGCCAAGCTAATCGTACAGGTCGTGGGTGAGGTCTTTGATGCAAGCAATGATGGCATCCTGTGGCACGGAGAGTACAAGATGATGTTAATGAAGTGGCTGGCATGCTGGCACGAACTCACCAGCAAGCGACTCTGAGCACTCTTCTTCATGGAAATATTGGAAGGCCAGAAATTAAAAAATCTTTGACCAAATCAAACTCACTGTTATGGTAAAATTCTTCGGAAGGACCCTTTCTTTTGCCTTTCCTCCTCCCTTTTGTATACATTTGCACCTTACTTTTATGGTATCTTCTGGGGGTGATTTTTAGCCACAGTTCTGTAATAAGATGAGGTTCCTCATATTTCTCCACAAAAGGATGGAAATTATCCTGTAGACTCTAGTTTTTGTTGTTGCGACAATATCTTCTCGAGCATGACGAAGGTTGCAACATTCTGGGAATGGCAACCATGAAGTTGGAGCAGAATATGTTTTCTTTGCTGGCCTTGATAGAATGTCATATAGATGGTGACAGGACTCAGATTTGAGGATTGATAAGCCTCTTATCTGGGTGCTGATGTTGGCAATATAGTCTGCCTGCGTGCTTTTTTTTTTACTCCGGAGGGCTAGTAGATACTAGCGCTGCATATTTCATGTCCTGTACTTCTTTGTGTTGTTAGTAACTGATAAAGGACTAGCTTGCAAGGCTCTGTTTTTATTAACAGAAACTGACATCTTGCCACATTTTTTACCCAACAAAAAAAATTTGATGTCATGCACTCCCTAATTGCTGTTTTGTACTTACAGACACAGTTCTGAACAATTTGGTTTTCTTCGTATCCTGTGGCTGCTCTTGCGTAACATTGCAGCGGAGACTTCATGCTTCTGGAGGCTTATCCTGGTAATTTTTCTCCTGCTGGACGTTTCATTAAAGTGATCTAGAAATATGCTGGATATATTCGGGTGTATTGTGATTGTGTTCTTAATCCTTACATGCGCTGTGCAAATTCATTGCATGGTTGAAACAGCTTTGCCTCATCATGCATGTTCACATTGTTCCTGATATTCAGCAGACAATCGCTAAAGATTATTTTCGTTGAACTGGTGAAACTGAATTCAGTTCAGCTAAGTCAAGATCTTGAGGCAGGTCAACACTAGTGGTGTCCGATGGCAGTTTCATTCTGAATAATGTAGCTGTGGGGCATGATCTGACATTCAAGCTGATCAGGATCGACACCAGCTGAAAGAGTGCTTCGACGTTTTTGGCTTGCCGAGTCCAGCGTTGGCGTGCGAGATAGTCAGACAGATTGGTGACGGTCAGTCCGTCCATTGCCTAACCGCAGCGCAACCTGTTTTCCAATTTCCATCTCCTACCTGCCTTGTTTGTCCTCGGGTTCATTTTCTGCAGTTGACACACGACTTTTGCATGCAGGTACTAAAGGGAACACACGGTAAATGAATGTTGTACAAGCAGATCTTGGATGATTACCAGCACCTTGCATGCTCACGAAGCATAATAGTTCCATGCATGGGATTGGATGCCAACTCTATCAAAGCAATGTATATCTGTGTGAGCTGCAAACATGCGTTTTTCTTCATGAATTTAACGGGGGCCGGGTACTCTGACTGAGCTCTGAAGTATTGGAGGAAACCAAATGCCATGGTAAGCATTGCTGGAGACCTGGAACTCAAATTTGCAGAGTTGAAAGGTTCTTGCATTCTTTGTTCAAACAGTTTATTAATTCAGGAGTGTGTTCTATTCTGTGTAGCTACTTGCACGTTTGGATCCGTTCATGGACTTATACGGCAGCGGGGGGTACAGAATGCAGCTGATTGCGGTGCGGATCAGCACCGCAATGTTTTGGGCCTCTCGTCTAGAGAGCCGACGCCAGGCGCCAGCGCCCGAGAGGCCGAGATCAATCACCGACCATTACCGCCTTCCTTGCCGTAATTGTTCTCCACTCCCTTGCAGTAGTAACTAATTGCAGAACAAAATTTAGGAACCGTTAATTTAATTTTGTCAGTTGATCGAGGCAGTGCCCTCTATTAGTTGGTGGCGGTGCAGAACCAGCATCTTGCACGAGGCCGCTGATGACTGACGTCCTTCGTCGATTACTTGATACCACTTACCACCACAACACCTCGACAAAAGTGTTGCGACAGATTGACTTCTATCCTGAGCAACTCCTCGAGATTTTATCTTCGCCACACTCTACGGTCGGATAACAGCTACACCGGTGCCACATCTCCAATATAAACACTATAAACATCGTCCCGCCAATTGAAACACTACATGGGCTTCCGTAAGTTTCTACAAATTCTTGTTTTGTCTGTATATTTTGTTCCTCACATGTAGTGCAAATTCACTTTTCATTTAATTTTTGCAGTCGAGGCTGTGCTGCCAATTGACCTACTGGCGGACCCTTCGCCTGCTCCGACGCCGATGACTCCACGGATGCTGTAAGGAGCAAGGCGCAACTAATTCAGCTCTGAAGTAGGAGGAAGAGGAGGGAATGTCATCAGCACTTCCCGATTTTACGATTCCAAGAAGAAAAGAATGATGGAAACGAACACTCTTGTGCGCATGCTGTTAGATTAGCATACGTTTTTGCAAATGCTGTTAGATATATAACTCTTGTGCGCATGTATGTTAGTCTGTTTACCGCTTACTGTCTTTAGTTCAGTTTAAGTTGAATGCACGACTCTATTTTCAATCGTGAGATGGTTGAACTCTGACGTGTGTGAGTCCACACGGGTCGTGTACATGAGTAGTTAGTCTCCTTTATATTCAGAAATCAATACTACATGAGTAGTTAGTCTCCTTTACATTCAGAAAATCAATAAAGAATGAAAACTGGCAACCCCAACATGAACCTTTTCTGTCGCTTTCAACATAAGCAGGGCCTATAAGTGCCTATGGTCTATAAAATCGATACCGAAAACGCTGTTACCTCCGCAGCACCAAAATCAGAATCTTTCTTTAATGTTTGAAGACTGGGTTTTTGTTGCTGCGTAGAATGGATCCTAACACATGCTATGCCACAAGAAGGGAACCAAATGAAAAATGAATGAAGAAATTATATGTAAAAGATTATTTATTTATTTTTAAAAAAAAAAGAAATTGTGAATGCGCTAGAGTGGAGAGATGAGAGCTTGGTTGATCAATATGTCGTGATCAGATATCACAAAGAACAGACTCATTCTTTTAGAATGCCAAAATCAAATTGTGAAGACATATTCAAAAATTACAAATCTATCTATTATTTATCTTAATATTTGAAGGTAAAAAGAAGACCCTGCGTTCTCTCTCAAGGCCACATAATTACCACGTTAATCCTTGTATGTCCATATTATAACGATACAGATCAACTTGATCGGATTGCACGGGCAATCCATCAGGCCCGAACAATCTGGACTCTTTGGTTCCAAAAATATGTTGGATAGTTCATGTTGTCCTCTTGCATCATGTAATTTTGAGACGCGACAAATATTTGTGTAAGAGAAAATAAGCCTGAATAGTTGCGGTTGTAACTATTCATTT
The DNA here is from genome assembly GCA_012490785.1 of Eragrostis nindensis. Taxonomy (NCBI): domain Eukaryota; kingdom Viridiplantae; phylum Streptophyta; class Magnoliopsida; order Poales; family Poaceae; genus Eragrostis; species Eragrostis nindensis. The sequence continues at coordinate 11,577 of JAAXCT010002611.1, forward strand.
CAGACCCTCAGTTGGCTTGTTCAAACACTGATTCATGTAAATTTGAAGGTGCATCTCGCCAGTGGGAGCATGGAAGCGTGTGACGCACTGGGAGCACCTGATATGTACTCCTGCGGACACATCTTCTCAAGGTTTCCCTCTTTTTGGGCGCAAAGCTGCTTTTCACGCTGCTTCATGTGCTCTTTTCAGTCAAAGATTAAGTATGCCGTAAAAATAGCTTTTACAAATTTTTCAGCCTATCAAGTTTGTTGATCATTATCTAAAGAGTTTAACATTACGATTGCAAGGAATTGACACAAAATGAAGGGAAGCAACAAATTTCGCCACAGTACATATTGGAATCCGACCAGTTTTCAGTCTGTTCAACAGTTCAAGCTAGTTTACCCGCTTTTTTTTTTTTGCGAGGAGTTTACCCCCTTTTTTTAGAGAGGGTCGGCAGACGGTTTCAGCATCCAACAGGCAAACAACTTTCCTGCAATCAACGAGTGACTGCGAATTGCAAGGCTGCTTTTCCATGGAAGTAACTTGAGACATCCATAAGCGCAAGGCAGCATGCATGTGTTCCTGAAAGATACAAGGCGGCATCGTTCTGAAATAGCAGTGGGAGTGTTGCTGCGAAAACAGAAACGGCAAGGGAGAAGTCAGCAGCGCTCGCTCACCTGTTTAATTAGTTGCAGCCCGTCGGCTTACCAGTAGGAGTCAGATCCCACCTCTCCACACCTGCAAGCAGGAAAACATACGCTAAACGAACAGCCAGGAGCAGTTCCATCCATTAACCTCGTAAATCACACGCCGGTGCGATGCGGCAAAGAACAAGCCCGACGACGAATCGTCGAGGTGCCAGCTGGTGCAAGTGCTCGTCGTCCTGGGCGAGCGGGTCCAATGATCAGGCGAGATGACACCGCCTTCAGACGGGACGAACGAAGCACAGATCGATCGAGAAACCCGTCCGACGTCGGTGTCATCTCTCCTGATCATAGGACGCGCACCCACACAAGAAATCCTTGTCCCTGCTCTCGGATGGGCTGTGCTTTCTGAACACACACACACACACTCTGTCTGAGAAATGCACTCAGGCGGCGTGCTCTTATGTTGGCCTGAAGAGACGCTGTGTGTGGTGGCTGCCATCCATCTCCGTCTTCTGCTCACTGCAGCGACTGATGCCGACGCCAGCCGGGCTCCTAAGTGACGTCGTAGCCGTGACGACTGACGAGGCATTCACTGTAACGATCCAGAGAAGCTTTGAATTGACCGGCTTAAGCTCGTGCGTTCACAGGGGAATTTGGACATCGTCGCTTCCACACTTGAGATTAGGTAACGGGTCAACGGTGTGGTTAAGTGAGAACATATAGGTGTTCACACCGCTAAGACGATACCATTAGGCGATGAGTATATTATATGAGTAGTACGTGCCAGGTAAGGCAGATTGTGATGAGCACTGCACAGTGATGCTCCTATTTTCTTTTCATATTTCTGTGTGAGTCAGCGGGCAACAGCACAGCAGCGGCTGTCCCATGGAGCAGAGGCCATTTGAGGTTATTTTTGTAAGTACTTCTTTGATTCGGTTGTTGATGGTTGAGTTTTGCTCTCTCACTAACTGTGACAAAGTAGTCATTGTCAGCATTGCTTTGCCATGGTCTTATATACTTGAGATGAAACCGAGCTTCTGGTTAAAAGAAGCTTCTGGTTCATCTTATATACATTGGATTTCTGAAATAAAGCTGGCATCATGGAGCTATGGTTTCCCCAAAAATTTGCAACAGATTTCTCCAAGAAGTCTAGTGGTCTTGCATAGCCATCACATGCTCTACCGTGTCTTCTTTCCCAGGATCTGTTCAGAGTCCCATTGAAATGGTCGGACTCAACAATGATCCTCGGTTTCCTCGTGCACAACGACTCAACTTTCATTTCAAGCTTTTCGGTTGCTTGAAGTACTGTTTCACCATCTCTCCTCTATTATAGGGTGTCAATAATGCTACCAATATGGCTGTATCTAGCTCCATATCCGAATTCAGTGAACTTGACCACCAGAGAAGAAGTCTTGTAGTAGTGTACTGAAAGGTATTGTAGAAAATCTCAACTATTGCTTTCAGAGATACTACCTTCCTCTGCAGATCAGATGTACCTGCACATTGGTCGCTAGAATATTCTGAATGACGTAAAAGTATGATAAGGTTACTTGTTTTGCAGCGGCAAGATTTCACATACTGAAATATGATCTGTTACGAGATTGAAAGTTTTCATTGACTCAGTCAAGTGCACTCCGTGCTGTTTCCATGTTTCCTGACGAAGTTCAATATTGAATGTTATACTTAACACTCAATATTGGTAGTTGGGCAATCCATAAGTTAGATCAATTTAGAACATGCATGCACATCATTTACTAAAAGAAGATTAGCGCATATCATTGGTGATATTGAGTGTCAGTATGCAACGGATTGAACTGGAATATGTGATGTCATGAAGGGAATGTCAGCACATAAGGTTTGAATTGTCTCCTTTGTTAGGTCGACTCCAACATAAGGTACCCACAGTTATATTACTACCTTGATAAATTTTCCAGGTGCTTTGAATCAATTCTTTCATAGGGGCATTCTTCTTGTCAGCTACATTAACATATTGGGATATGAAACCATTATTAAAATCTTGTAAACTGTAAGATAAACAAATATTGTGTAACATGAATGTCTTGTTGTCTCAGAAAGTTCATGCACCTCACGGAATTTTCTTCGTCCATGTTGTCATCAAAACATGAGTGCATTTGCATGATGCAACCTTCAATCATGTTTGCACTACAGGGAAACATGCAAAACTATCCAAAATTCAGAATAGATCTAGATTTATGTTCAGGCTGCCCCTTTGTAAGGTTCATTCAAAATCAAACGCACTGATGTTGCCCCAAGACATTTCAGACATATAGTGCATAGCCTGCGTACAGTTTGTAAGTATCGCTTTTCGAGCTGTTCATCGACATGTATAAGAATTTGCATGCCCTTGTCGAGAATTCTTCAAGTTTTCCACTCTTTTGACCATGATGGGCCCTCACTGCAGAATCTTTTCTTGTGGCTCCTTTGCTTTCTTTGACTAGATTCAGACTTTGAATTGTCTTCTTTTTTGAGACAGCTGGGAACCTTGTAGCTACCTAGGTATACCTTTCACTACTAGTAAAATCCACACATGATGATTATCCACTGTTATGTACTGCTTTAGACTGGTCAAAGAGCTCAGATATGGATACAACAATGAATATGGATGCAAAATTGACAGTCTGAAATGGACTTGTATCCTAAAGAAAGGATCAAGGAACAAAAACAGTTGAAGATCTTATCATGATCTGAACAAAATCCTTCCAGAGAGGCGTGATCATTATACAATGTGTAGGAGATACAGTAGTGGATTACCCAAATCTGTATAAATAGTAGATTGATGTGAGCCCACTTGTCATGGTGCTAGTGTCAAGTAGCACAAGCAGTGCAACAAGAAAATTAAAATAAGATATTTTTGGTCGGAAATTCTTTGTACGTTTTTCGTCCTTCAGACACATGGTTTTCTTTAGCATTTCTTTCATTCATATGCATCTTTCAGCTGAAGTCTGTTTCGACAGCACAATTTTGTTCGAGTTCCATATTATTACCGAATTTACAAAATGTCTACTATAGGACATAAACTGGTGAACCTAGTTCAGTTATTTGCAAGTATAATCAATCTGACATATGCAAAGCACTATGAACCAATCAACCAGTAAAGCCCAGGCTTGACCAAGACTACTACGCTGGATTGCTGGTCCTTGCTGGCAGCTGTAGGAACACATCAGAAGACTAACAATATCAGGGTAAAAATTGCTTGAGTTCATACTTTCAGAGTAATCAATTGATCATGTACTCCAACCAGACCGGACAAGTTGCACCAGTTCAGTCCTTTGTTGTGTGACAAACACTGACATCTTCTAGACGAGTCAATGAGTCAAACTGAATATCCTTCTATCCATGCGGCCATGCCCCTCTCTAATTTTTAACCCTTTCCACCTAGTGCTTAACGGGGCACTCTCCATTCTTTTTTCCTCCGCCCCGCGTCGCTCCCACGGGGCGACTCGGGAGCGACCAAACCCTAAGCCCGCCGCCACCCATCCCTCCACTCCTCCGCCGTGCCGTCGCCGGAGCAGACCGCCGGAACAACCCGAGCGGGTTGCCGGGATGGCGACGGCATGGCTCTTGACGCGCTTCCCTACGACGCGTGGGCGTTGGGTGCCATGGCGGCGGCGCGGGCCGCCTTGTGCGCTGGTGGCAGAGGCACCCTACAGGGGTGCGGCGGCTGGTGGCGGAGGCGCCCTACAGGGGCGCGGCTGCCGTGGCAGATGTGGATTGGCGCGGTGGAGGCGTTGGTGCAGGACGCCGGCGTCTGGGTTGCTGCGACGAGATCCGGCGCCCCGACGGCCGGATCTGGTGGCCCAGCAATGGATCCGGCACCTCGACGGCCGGATCTAGAGCGGCGGGTCCATGGCAGGCGCGAAGACGCGCTCGAGCGATGGGCGCGCGGTTGCTCGCCGCGGTGGGCGCGCCACAGGCCAACGCGGCGGGCGCGGCGCGGCGGCCGCAACACTGGCTGGTGCGGCTGGCTCGCCCGGCATGCGGCGTGTGCGTGGCTGGCACGGAGGGCACGGTGGCCGCGTGCGTGGAAGGAGAATGCGGCGCGGCGGCTGCCCATGTTGTCGATGGGGTTGGGGCGCCGCGAGGATGGAAGGTGGTGGCCGGCAGCTGTGTGGTGGTGGCCGACGGCCTTGCTGGCCAGTTGCAAGGTTGGTTGTGGTGCTGTGGTGTTGCGAGGGCGTTGTTGCTGGCCAGTTGCGGTGGCGCTGGCTGTGATGTGATGATGCAATTGTTTGGCGAGGTGTCGTCGTGATGCTGCTTGTGTTGCGATGCTTGGCATGGAGGCTGGCGGCTGCTGTGGGGTGATGCAAGAGCTCTGGGGGTAACCTTGCCCGGCAGTTTGCCGGTGCCGACAATGACGATGTTTTCGAACGCCGTTCTCCTTGCTGAAGGCTTTGTCGAGGTGCCATGCTCTCCCCACAGTGAAGATGGCTCTGAGAGATCTCAGGTCCGACCTAGTCGGATCGGGTGATGTTGGCGTCTCCGACGTCATATCCTTCTTGAAGGCATCACCTTAGAGCTGTTCTTCACCGTTGGTCAACCACCGACATTGCCGTCTTGGTTGTTTGGGTGCAACGATGACATCGTTTGGTGAAGTCGGCGCATCCTCACAACAACAGCAACGTCGACGCCATCGGACGAGGCCTCTCCCGGGTGCTGCCTCATTTCACAGCGGGTCCTCTTGGATGATTGTGCTTAGGGAAGTCGGAGCTGCTCGATCGTGTGTGCGATGAGCTTGGCAACGATGACACTAGTGTGTTCATTCAGGTGGATTTTGTTTGTGCTTTGGAGCATGGTCGGGGAGAGGCTGATGACCCCTTGGAGTTGCAATTTCAAGACATCTTCACATATCGTTGTGGTTGGGATGAAGTTGAAGCTGCTGAGTTGTGGGTGTAGGTCTAAGCTGCTGCTGCTTTCCTGTTGTTCGTGTTGGTTGTTAGATGGCTGACCACTTAGGAGCTTGTAGTGTTAGTGTTGGTTTTTCTTTTCATAAGCTTGTACGGTTTGGCCTCGTTTCCCTTAATATGTGGCGCCTTCTTCTTATTAATACACGCCAGAACACTTAGTTTCTGGATCTTTCGAAAAAAAAAAACCTAGTGCTTAACTGGCTCAAACTGGAAGCTTCTGCAGATCCACTGGTCAAGGTAGTGCCTTGGTGTAGCAGCCGGAATACTAAATTATACTAATACGGTTTTGTCCTTTCTATTTCGGTTCCCTTTTTGGCTTTTTCCCCCGAGTGGTCTGTATTGGTTGACAGTCAAGGTGAATCTCACTCACTACCCAAGGGATTTTCCCACATTCTTGTGCAAGGACGAGTTCGATCGTTCCTCCAATTGTAGACTAAAATTTGCCTAGTTGCCTTAGCATGGTTTAAAACTGAACAGGAAATCTGTTATACCCAATACTTGGACTCAAATCGACGGTTTCATGGAAGGTATGAGGAGGCGGTGGTCTCTGACCTCGTCGTCCTCCCCATCGGCCCTTTCCTCGATCGGATGCAGCGAACGAGCTAGAGAGAGCAGCGGCGAGAAGGGTAGAACTAGCGGCAGCGGCGGTGAGTTTGAAGTAGCCTCCAGTCGGTGCTGTGGAGAACAGGGGCGGCGGGATGCTACGCTGGCTTGCGGTGGGCGGTGGGCGGCGGCCGCCGGCTACCGGAGCGGCGAGGTCTTCGGAACGTAACTCTGATCCGCACATCTCAGATCTGACGGCATGTGATTCAGAGATCCAATATTTACAGAAAGGCCCCTAATTTGGATCGCGACTATTCTCCGCGATCCATATATTCTCACAAAACCCCCTAATTTGGATTGCGATTATTCTCCACGATCCAAATATTTTCATATAACCCCCTAAAATGAATCGCGACTATTCTCCGCGATCTAAATATTTACAAATTGGCCTCTCATTTGGTCCAGCTATCCTCCCCGTTGTCTCGGTTCCCCGTCCGCCGAGGGTGAGCCCCGCCGCCGTCGCCGGCGGCGACAGCGTCTTGCTTGAGAGACCAGCCAGTGACGCAGAGGACCGCGTGGTCGCAGCTACCCCCCATGACATTCCTCGTGCTCCTCCTCCTTTCATCTCCCTACTCGATCCACGATCCATGCTCTGCTCCGGCGCTCCCTCAATCCCTCCACTTCTCTGCTTCCGATGGCGGCGGAGACGATTTGGTGCCTTGAAGGAGCCCGAGAAAGAGAGATTCGTGTGATAGTAGATGCCGCGCAGAGAGCTCGGCGAGCTCCGGAACCTCACCTTCGGCGTGCTTGACCACTACGCGTACTGGAGCTGCCCCACGTTCAGGGTACATCTGGCCCCAACGCCATCCGCGCCGCCGTCCTCTCGGACTGGAGGTAAGGCTGCACTTTCTGCGTTCGGTCTGGCGGTGTGGGTTAGCATTTAGCAGAAATTTAGATTTCTTGGGTTTGACTTTGATCTGAAGCTACATACACATCTTGCTTACTGTCTGCGGCGCAAGCACTATGAGATGCTAAACATCGGGTCCTACACTCCAAGTTGCATTGAACTACACAGCTGTTGCTAATATCATTGTTAACTCTTCTGTTCTGCATGTTCTGACATGTGAATCAGAAATTAACGCAAACTTTCTTGCATATAAACTACAGAGTTGTAGCTCTTGTTTTTTTTTTTTTGAACATGTGATTCAGAAGTTAACACAAAACTTTCTTGCCTAAACTACGGGGTTGTGCTTGTGGCTCTAGTAGCCCCCTGTTTCCAGTGTCACCGTACTTACAAATCACTTCCATTTAATTAAATCTTTCCATCTGCCTACTACTTGGTAATGAACCCTTCAGTGAACATGTGTATTGTTGTTATCTATTCTGTGTCTTTATATACTGCTGCAAGTGCAACTATGTTTACTGATCTTATTTTCGAGACTCCTCGTGCCATTATTTTGGATTAGTATTGGTATGTAGGCGCTGAAGTTTGGATTTTTCGAGACTCCTCGTGCCATTATATTTGCTATTTTGCTTTAGTAGTATCGTTTTCAACCTTCAGCTGCACTCTACTTCATATTGTGATGGTCATACCCTGATTTGATAATGGGCACACCTCTTTACTGTTGCCAAGACAACACCTCATATGTGTTTCAATCATGTACAGCAAAATTCCTTGCAGGTCACTGAAGGCACGCACAAAACATTTTGAGTTCTAGCTTCGGCGATGTAATTGTGCTCCTTTTACCATCTTCCTCAGGTGGCCCTACACGTTTCTGGACCTTACATCATCTAGAGCTCCTCTATGGTATTTGCTTCCATTGTCTTCATTCTTGCTATCAACTATCAGTCCTTAGAACAGACCTCTACTCATCTACAGTTATCTTTCAGAAAATGACCTGATGTCTGTTGAATATGTGTTAGCTGTCAGTTGATTTTGGCTGGCATAAATCTCCACCTGGTTAGTGTATCCTAGATGGTGGTGGCCTGTAAACTTCACTGTTTCTCTAATGGAATCCGACAATCATTCCTCTTGTTGAGAAAAAAAAGTCCTTAGAACAAACGCTGATCAACGTTGCAAGTACCTGGCCGTGGCCATTCCTCATATCCTGGTCTTGCTTTCCATATTGGTTGATTGTCAACACTTAGTTACTTCGAGTACTTCCCCATTCTTTGCGATTACTATGATTATGGACATATGTCTGCATAAATAAAATTATTATTTCCACTCGCAGTTACTCGTACGAAAAATTGAGTCTGGGGAACTCCACCTATTTAGCAACTTGATCAATGGATACAGAGGTTTATTTCAAGGCATCCTGCTTTGATTCGTATTCAATTCGTGTCCCTTTGCATATTAATATCATGCATCATAGAAAGTATGCTAGGTGCCACACTGGTCCAGTGGAATCTTTTATTTAGCCCTTTCTTGAGCTTACTGTCGTGAATTGGAAGCTTCTGCAGGTCCACTGGTCAAGGGAGTGCGCTTCTATAGTAGCTAAAGCGTGGCGCATGGACCGATCAGTCTCAATCTGAGGTGACCGTGTGACTAACCGATGAACAAGAACGAATGCAGGCCAATGGTTACGGGTTGGGTTGGACTGATTTCTCTACCCCAAGGACTTTGAGTGATTGACATTTGGTTGGCTTGAGTTGGGCAGATTTCTCGACGAAAACAACTGAATGAAACGAAACTGACAGGTGGTTGTCTTGATTTGGCTTCATCTTTGAACAAGCAGCGAACGATCTTTAGTGCATAAGATTCTCTTATCTCATCCAGTAGTTAATATTATGTTTTTATGCACTAACTTCTGAAGGATAATTGAATTAGTATCATGAACGTACGTGCCGCACGTGCAAATTATATTCTTCCACGCAATATATATTCTGATGTGGTTTTCTAACATCGATAAAAAAAATAAACAATAAAGAAAGTGTAACATATAATAAATATATTTTTAAATAGCAAGAATCAAGAAACTGGGTCATATATAATGGTTGCTCTCCATGTACAAAATGAGCAAAAAAAAAAATTGAGCACAAGACGTTTTCCCCCAAATCCACTACTCCCAAGCGGACTCTGTTGATCACTCCCAAGTGCCTGGCCCAAAGCTCAAATGGGCTCAAAACTTAGGCAACTGCGTGGCCTGATCCACCTCTTATTTTCAGCCCAACTTCAGGGCCCGCTGCGCCGGCGTCCGCGCGTATCCGGTGCAGCCCGGCGGCACGGCACACGCTGCGATGGCCGCGCGAGCGCACGGCGGCACGACAAGGGGACGAGATGATTAAAAATGCCGTGACCTCGCTGATGGTGCGCGTCCACCTCCACCACCTGCCCCGCTCGGCCCCCGCTCCCACCTACCGCCGCCTCCTCCCCGTCCCGCGCCTGCGACCGGTCTCGGTGCCTGCCGCAGCCATGTCCACGGCGGCGGCGCAGGCGGTGGCCGACCAGAAGCGCGCGCTGCGCGCAGAGGTGCGCCGGGCGCTGAAGGAGCTCTCCCCCGACCAGCGCGCCAGCGAAGGTGATGCATCCCGCCTGCCTTGAGCTTATTGGGGAGTGTCCGAGTGTGTGATGTGATTGATCAGGCGTTGGTCACCACCTGTTCGTCGATTGGTCTAGTAGAAACAGCTCTCTGACTGCTTTTTACCCAGATAGAGGCTTGGTAACAGGTTTTTTGTATCCATCAATCGAGCATATAATTTTAGTGATTGGCGTGAGATAGAAAACAGCTGTGTAAATTTGTGCAACTCTGTGGTTCATAGACTTCATTCCTCTTAGCATTTCAAATTCTTTCCGTGGAAAATGGACAGACGCTCTGCCTTGTCACGGAAGAAGAAGCTGAATTACAGAAGCGTCCAGGCGGACCAAAACACCACACTACACTAAACCACATACCGAATGAACAAGTAGCAACATCTGCACAACTCTATGGCCCATGGCCGGTTGGACATGCTTGGCATTGTCATCAACACAGACCGCCATTGCGCTACATGGCACACCACCAATCTGACACATTACCTAGAAAGCATTTCAAATTGTCAAGGCTAGGCGCCATTAGATGCCGCTCTTTAGGAATATCCCAACCTGATGCCGCGCCGCTCTTTAGGAATATCCCAACCTGATGAGAAATGCTAAGTACTTAGGATGAGGATATCAAAGAGGATACTGGGAGAAATAGACATTAGTGTGCTCTAACTTTACTTATGTTTTGCTTATGTCTCACCACCCCATATGCTTGTGTTGAAAAAAACAAACAGGGTTTTGTATGTGTTTGTTTGTTGAAGTTTCTGGAGGTGAAATGTTTCTATGTTTTTTTTCAGACCTTGCGATCCAAAGTACAATTTTGAACTCCTCTTGGTTCAAAGCGAGCAAGCGATTGTGTGCTTACATAAGTTGTTATCAGTTGAGAGAAGTTGATACATCGAAAATACTTGCTGAAGTTCTGCCGCCGAATCCTGGTTAGTCCTCATACATGCATGCTCATTACTGCTTTCTGTCGTTAATATTTGGTTTCTTCTCAAGGACAAGAGGAACAGGCAAAGGATCTATATGTTCCTCGAGTGGAGGACAAGAACCGCAATATGCGGATGCTCAAAATCACCACCATGAATGATTTGGTTAAAAATTCAATGAACATTCTGGAACCATCACCAAAGGATGCTAATGGGAATGATCGCGAAGATGGTATGAAGCTTTTTTATGTTACTACTTACTAGGAATTTCTTTCCCAAATCTTATAGGTTTCAGTTGAAAATTCAGTGGTGTGGTTAATCTGAGGTGTGTACATTACCACTTATCCACTTTTAATCCTTGCAGTGTTGTCAGCCTCGTCCCCAGTTGATCTTTTTCTACTGCCTGGTAGGTCCTTTATCATTTAACACACCGTCGCCGTCATTATATGCTTGGTTGAATAATCCCTCATTCCCTCTACTTCTGCAGGGCAAGCTTTTGATAAAACTGGCCGGAGACTAGGGCGTGGTGGAGGGTAGGATTACACATTGTTCTTTTGTCTTGTACTGAAGTTGCTAATGTTCGAGATATGCCAAATTTTTTTTCTCGGACACGATGCCATTTTTTATCCACATGGTCAACAGTGATTTGGTTCAAGTACTCTCTCCGACAACATCAACAACAACAAAAATTGTTGTTTTGAGAGCTTAAATTTAATTCATGTCATAACACGAGAAATATGAACACAAAATGTACTGTTTCATTGATATAATGATACAGGAAAACAGGCAGCAAAACTAATTGTCTAACGGCTCCTGGATCTTTGTAACGGTATCCACCAAATAGACCATGGTTCCATGTGTAGTTCATTTTTGTTGCAATACACTTATTTTTTTTTTGTTTTAAATGAACATACCTCTCCCATTTTCTGATGTATCCTTTGTTTCTTTTTTTTTCATTGAAAAGGTACTATGACACATTCTTAATGAAATATCAAGAACTTGCAAAAGAGAAAGGGTGGAGTCAGCCTCTCTTAGGTATGGTATACATATTTCCTTGTCCTCTTATTTTGTATTTTTCTTACAGTTCTGTGTTCACAAGTAAATATTTCTCCTGACATAATATTGCAGCAAGTTAGTTGTGTTTGATTTGTTATATGTGGGAAAAATATACTTGTACTTTGTTTGCTCTGTCTAGCCACTACGATCATTCTGGTTTATTTAGTTATAAACTGGACTACAGTGGCCTAGTTTATGGTAGAAGACTGAAGTTGACTCTGCTAAATGGTTCCACTACTGTTATGGAGTGACAAAATGTTCTATTGGGGCTGTTAAATGGTTCCACTACTAGATTTTTCTAGATCAAACTCTAATGTATAACTTAGTACTCATGTCCTTGGTCTAAAATGGTATTAGTGTTCGGAGTCGTCGGACGTCACAATGACCGATTTGGGTTGTAATGATGAAGAACTATGAAACTACTAAACTCCCACTTAGGCCTGCAAGTGATCTAGGCTCCACAACACAAGTTTTGTTTAGCCTGGTGACTCATAGTGCTTGACTTTTGTTATATTCAAGTCAGTAAACTCTTTCCTACTTTCATTAGACTTTATACCAGTGGCAACTTGCCACCTAGTTAAATTGGTTGGAACCTAGGCAGAACTGTCAACAGTGCGTGCCTTCTGATTAAGTATTGTCAACCTGTACCTCTAGGTCAAGCTGGAGGATTCCTGCACTAGAGTTCCTCTTTTGGTCTGGTTTCTTTCGAGTTCATTTTTCGGATTTCAAAAGTTTGAATGTAAACCGAGTCTCATATTTGGTCCCCGTATGAGATGAGGTGATGCATGGGGACCGTCTTTCTCTCTAATTCAAAGAAGCGCAGCTCTCCTGTGTTTTCGGGAAAAGGAAAACTGTACCTCTCACAAGTAACAACTGTTGTCAAACGAGGCATTCAAACTGGAAATAAGAATTTGAGCAAGGTGTAACAAAGAAAATATAGTGCTGAATTCAGTTTAACATGCCCCCGTTATCTGTGCATCAACAAGGGAACGCTTTGCATTCTACTGACTTCTGCATTCCTGGTTCCATGCTAAGATTTTTTTAGATAGAATGCTATAATGATTTTTTGCATGCTATTCTGTTTGCTAAATTCTTTATTTCTAATGACTTGCTTTGCTATTTTGAAGTTGCTCTTTCATATTCGGTGCAAATCTTGGAGGACGGTAGCATCCCAATCAACTCAACCGATATTCCTATTGATGCTCTGGTCACATCCTCCGGTATTATTGCAATTAGTCCTTCAGCGTTGGAGAGGATGTCATGATTTTTGCATTGTTTTAACGTAGATGCATCAGCAAATCAGGACTTTGTATCTGTTGCTTGTGCTCTCTGTTGTATCATTATTTTGGAAATAAATAAGTGACTGAATGTCTGCCCTGTACTTGAGCTAATTTTAAGTATGCATACTGTAATGACGCCTTGGGTCAAACAATAGATATAAGTCAAGTGTTACCAGTGAATCATCCAGTTGATTCACAGGTAAATTTGTAAGCCCTTCACCCAACATGCATCAATCTGTCGTAGATTGGGCCAGATGCAGACATGCAGTTTGGCAGCCTACTTTAAGCACATGGGCCTATCATTCAAACCCATGATAGTTTTTCAAAGAGAAAAGTCTAATTTGCCTCCCTTAACTATTGGGGGTAGCGCAATTTTCACCCTCAACTATAAAACCGGGTATCTGATACCCTAAACTCATCACCCTGGTGCAATTTACCTCCCTGGGCGGTTTGGAGAGCGGTTTTGTCCTACGTGGCACAGTGGGTCCCACGTGTCACGTGCCACGTCATCTTCTCCTTTCTCCTTTTCTTTTCTCTCTCTTGCTACTGAACACCTTTTTGTCCGGCATTTCATCGAACAACATAAGAGCCACCAGACGCAACTTCGCTGTACAGCTGCGCCGCTGCTACCCGACGCGCCGCCGTCGACCAGCGTCACGCCCCTGGCCGCCGCTGCTCGACAAGGCCCGCGTCCATCGTCGCCGCCGTCGCTGCTACCCGATGCGCCGCCGTGGACCGGCGTCCCGCCCCTGGCCGCCGCCGCTCGACGTGGTCCGCGCTCCCGTGCGCGCGCCGCGGCCTGAAGCGGCCCCGTGCCCCTGCTGCGCCGCAGCCGCCCCCCCGGCCTCGCGCCCCCGACGGCCTCCGCCCGACGAGGCCCCGCGCCCGCCGACGACCGTCGTGCCCCCGGTCGCACCGCGGCCGCCAGACGCGGCCCCAAGCCCCCCGCTGCGCCGCTGCTTCCTGCGACGCCGCTGCCCGACTTCGCGCCCCCGACGAGGACCCGTGCTCGCCGTCGCGTCGCTGACGCCTGCTGACGCCTGACGCGCCCGCCAGCCGCCAGCCGCCGCCAGACGCGGCCCCGCGCCCCCCCCCCGCGCCGCTACTACCCGACGCGCCGCCGCTGCGCCGCTGCCCGATGACTGGGCCGCTGCCCCGGGCGGCGCCCGTGCCCGTGGCTGCGCCCCGTGCCCACCCTCGCGCCGCTGCCACCCGACGCAACCCGCGCCCCGCCCGACCTGGCGCCCACGACCGCGGCGCTGCCGCCCGCCGCCGCCTTCCCCGCACCCTGCTCCAATCTCGCAGCGGACGGCGCGACGGTGGCGGACCAGCGCGTGCACCAACTGAGGAGGCGGAGAAAGAGAAGAAGAGAGGGAAAAAAGAAATGGAAAAAGGAAATGACGTGTCACCCGACACGTGGGACCCGCGGTGCCACGTAGGACAAAACCGCTCTCAAAACCGCCTAGGGAGGTAAATTGCACCGGGGTGATGAGTTTAGGGTATTATATATCCGGTTTTATAGTTGAGGGTGAAAATTGCGCTACCTCCAATAGTTGAGAGAGGCAAATTAGACTTTTCTCTTTTTCAAAGCATCCAGTGTAACCAGTTCCCGCAGAAGTGTTTGGGACTCTTTTTTTGGGACAACACTATGAATGTCATCATCTTTAACAGTATAGACTAACAAAGTTCACATAAGACTGACTCCAACAACAATACCCAAACCCAAATATGCATCTCATCCTCTGTCTCCAACAGGGTATGCAATCAGCTATGCAGTTTGCGTTCTCAGGAGAGAGGCGATGTAAAGATACATCGCCTCTCTCCTCAAACGCATTCGCGGCAGGCTGCTTGTTCGTGGGGCCACGGAGGAAGGTGAGGCGGCGGAAGAAGCGGGAGATGACGGCATGCTCGGGGACGCCGGTGGGCAGCTGCTCCTCGCGCTGTGCGTGGTGGCGCTCTTCGCCGTGATGTCGGAGTCCCATGGGTGGAGGACTTCGCCAGCATGCAGACGACGCCGCAGATGCAGTCCTTCTTCGGCAAGCCCGTGGCCGCCAAGGCCGCCGAGCACCCGGAGGCGTTCGACGCGTCCAAGCCCGCCAAGCCGGAGGCCGCCTCGGCGATCCCCACCACCACCACCACCACCACCGACACAGCCACAACCACCAGCGCCTCAACCGCTTCGTCCCCGCCGCGCAGATCCGTGTCCGTGGGCGCCGGCGTGGCGTGCGGCGTGGCGGCCGTGGCGGTGGTCGGCGTCGCACCAGCCCCAGCCCGTCGGCGGCGCGTCGCACCCGACGCCGCCGCCTCCACGCGCCCTGCCGCGCCAGCCCCTCCGCGTGTGCTGCGCCCGGCGCCGCCGCCTCCATGAATCCTGTCGTGCCAGCCCCTCGGCGCGCGTCGCACCCGACACCGCCGCCTCCACGCGCCCCGCCGCGGTAGCCGCCTCCACGCGCTCCGCCGCGGTAGCCGCCTCCACGTGCCGCGCGACAGAGCGGGCAGGGAGGGAGAGTCGGGGCCTGGGAGGGAGAGGCGGAGGCGGAGAGCCGGCGCGGCGGCGACGGAGTGGGAGATGAGGATGCGCTCAACTGTTGGAGATAAGAGGATGAGATGGAGAGGTAAAACACTGTATAGCTGTGGCAAAAGTCCTTTTGCATCTCAATTTTGGGACTCCTTGTTGAAGTCAGTCTAAGTTTTTGACAAAGTATAATCAATGAAGCCAATAGTTCAAAAAAAAATTAACTGACGGTGATTTAATCAGTAGTATCCATTGTTAGCAACTACAATTTCTAAATTGACAATAACTTTTTCTAAACAACAGAATTTTATTGTTCTGGACTTATTACATGGTTTCAGCCATAGGCTGCGAACAAAAGGCCAACAAACAACAATTGAAAAGAAAAGGTTCATGGAAAATAAATGTAGAGCACGGTCTTCTAGTAGATTTGGCAAAGATCACCTTTCAGCAGGTTTGGCAAAGATCATCATCGTCGTGGTCTCCAGCTTGAGACATGGCCATCTCGTTCGGCGCCTTGCCACCTTCTTTCGAAGCTATAAAAAGCCCCAGGAATATTTCCCCCCTCTGTTCCTCCACTCCATTGTCCATGCATCCGTGCCCAACAGGGGCTTGAGCACGTCCATGGGAGAGATGTAGGGGTCGTTGAACTCTACGGTCTTCACCATCTCCTCCATCGCCCGCCGAGCCTCCTCTCTCTGCCGCTGGATGCCCATTCTGCGTTTGACTTCGGCCTCGTCGTCGGCCGTCTCTGGCGTTGGCTTCATGTCGTCGACGTCGGCGGGCAGCTGATTTTGCTGCGCGGCTGAGGAACGACCCGTCCGCGCCCTCTGCTCCGGCCGCGAGGCACCCGAGACGCTCTTCCTTGTCACGTCCTCGCTCGCGCGGTCGCGGTCGCGATCGCGTTCAGTCTCCTGCTTCTTGGCCGAGCGGCATGCGTCGTCTCCATCCCCGTCGCGGCGGTAGTACGGTCTGCGGGACGACGAGCCCCTTCCGACGTCGCGGTGGTAGGAAACGCTCTCCCTCCTCCTCTTCCTAGTCTCCGGCGACACGTCGCGCGCGTCGCCATCATCACGTCGCCGGTGCCTGATCGGTGGCGACTGCCTCCTCGGCTTCTCCTCATCCCGGGTGCGATAGCGTTGCCGCCTCTCCGCCTGCTTGTCCGCGGCTTCCTTCTTCACCTCGGCCGGACTAGGAACGCAGGCCGGGTTGACATGCACGCGGGGAGAAGAGAACGTCGTCAGCGGAACGGCAGGTCTGCGCGGCGTCGCAATGGCGGAGCGATGGGTGTTGGAAGAGGCCACTGCGGCGGTCATGCTCGTGTTCTGCCCGCGGGCCTGTGAAATCGCTTGATCTAAAGAGGCGCAAGGTTTCGCGAGTGGAACGCTCGTGTCGTAAACGCGTAGGGGAGACAGGTAGTGGCACAACGATTGGAGTGGGGGGGCGTCGACAACCGGTTAAAAAGGCGCGCGGGCGGGTTGCCTTCTCCAGTTCTCCTTCGTTTCCGACTGGGGTTCGAATTCGTTTCGGCCACGGCCCACGGGACAGGAAGGGCGTCGTCGATTCGGTTCCGACGCGGATTCAGTACATGTTCCAGGATATGTCGCAGTTGAGCCCATCTCCTTTATTTGG
This sequence comes from Eragrostis nindensis, assembly GCA_012490785.1. Classification (NCBI taxonomy): domain Eukaryota; kingdom Viridiplantae; phylum Streptophyta; class Magnoliopsida; order Poales; family Poaceae; genus Eragrostis; species Eragrostis nindensis. The sequence continues at coordinate 28,606 of JAAXCT010002611.1, forward strand.
GCTTATGGCATTGGGCGGCCCATCTCATTCCACACGGACGAGCGGAAGAACCAGCCCATTTGGTTATTTTCTTTCTCTTGGGTTTGTTGTTCACGGCCCGCCTCGCTGGTCCTACACGTGGCGTTGATGGTGCGGCCCCGCACGCTCGAGCTCGAGGCAGTGCTGCCCCGCACGGTACGCTTCTGCGTACTTTCCGGCACGAGCTGGGCAAGAACAGCACCGAGCTAGCTCAGCGGTCAGCATTCCGCACCAGCCTCTTTTGCGTTCAATTCAACGGGTGCTTGGGTATCATTAAGTGGGACGGTAGAGCACGCCAATCATGTGTGATGTCGGGTCCTGAGAGGATTTAGAGAGGGAGGAAAGATTCTGCCTCATTCTTTAGTTTTTTTATACTACCACAGGATGTTTTTTCCGCCAATGCTGACTTTGTTTCTCGTATTACTAGGTGGCATCTTCTAAGTGTAGTCTACCGACTGTCGTGAAATTGTGCAGCTCAGCAGACATCAGGGGCTACCTTTTGGTCTGCTAATTGCTCACGTGTCGGTAAACCTCAAGTTGACACAGTAACAACTTGCAGCGCATCCACTGTAATCTGCCTCGTACTAACAGACACAGAGATTTGTATATCCGAGATTACGGCTGCTGATCAGTTTATCGCCGAGATCCGTGTTCGACGCCGTCGATCGGTTGGACAACACACGGGAGACAGCGACCCACAGATTATTTCCCACAGCACTCGCGACTCGCCGTCCCCGGCTGTTCTGCCACGCGCCGCTACATTCACAGCCCGATCGATCTCTCGTCACCGCTCACCAGCTCAGCAACCGCTCCAACCACCGCGTTTAGTACAGGGCAGGCGGGTCGTCGCGGCGCACGAGTGGAACCACAGAACACTCCGTTCCACCCCACCTGCCGGTCGGTCGATCGGCGTCGCGCACGAAACCCCTTCTAAACAAGTCGGCGCATCGCCCGTTCGGCGCCGCCGCCGCCGCCGCGTGATTAGACAACGCGCGCACTCCACATGCGCGAGGGGCCCCGTGCGCCGAGGCGAGCTCGATCCACGCGCGAGCTCCTCTCGGCACCGGCTCCGCGGCGCCCGGCCGGGGCTTGCACGCGCGCGTCAACCGGCACGACGCCTGGCTGGCTCCCGGTACGCGACGCGACGCAACGCCGTGGCCACCGCGACACAAAGCTAATATCCCGCACCGCCCGCCCCCGAGCACACGGCGCACGCCGCGCTACAGGCAGGACGGACACTGTGGGACAGACAGGAGCCGGGCCGGGCAACCAAAAAACGGCGTGAACGGCTTCCTTTCGTTGTACCGGCTGCACGTACGTCGCCGGAAGAGAGAAGGCGCTAGCGGACGGGCGCGCCCATTGCGACACTGTGCAATGGCGCTGTGGAAGATACCCGGCCCCGGCTCGGCCCCGCCACGCCGCAGTGCTCGTTCGTCAATCAATACCGCAAGTACGCAAAAAAGACCGTCGATCGCGTTTGGATATCTGGGGTCGTGGTGGGTGCGCCGGCCGGCCGGTACAGCCGGTTGTGAGGCCACCGGACCCAGCCGGAGCTCGACACGATCCGTCGCACCGTGTGCCCTCCAGATTGCCACGCTAGATACGATTCGTGTTCCCAATTATTTGGCGGTTCGATAGAACCTGTCCGACGCCGCATTTTTCTACAGGTGCGTGTGTGTGCCCGTGTAACGAGCACATGATTGGGTTTGTTGTACAGGCAGGATCAGCTACAGGCATCCTACTACTACGAGTTTGAGTGAGCTAACGCGATGATTGAGGCCCCGTTCGGTTCCTCCTATAAAACACCCTCTAAAGTTTATACCTCTCTAAAGTAAAAAGAATCTTACTATTTAGGGGTACTAAATAAAATGTAATTACAAAACCTTTCTGCAGACGGACGTTATTTTTCGAGACGAATCTAACGAGCCTAATTAAGCAATGTTTTGACACAGTGATGCTACAGTAACCATCGTCTAATCGCCGCTTAATTACCCTCATTACGTTCGTCTCGCGAAATAGATGGGGGTCCTGGACTTAGTTTTGTAATTTGACTTTGTTTAGTAGACATAAATGCTGCCGGCATCTTTGATGTGACTGCTACAGCACCATCTAAAGTGATCGAAACGCACCCTGAGTCCGTTCATCTGTCACTGGGAACACACCACACGGTGTGCTAGACGACCCCTTAAACAAACCATCCATTCGGCGTCTCATCTGCGCAGCATCGACCTCCAATTCCACATCTTCACGCTCGCGCTCTGGACTGGAGAGCTCAGAAGCATATGTTCCTACTACTCGTACTTCCGCAGTCCGCAGGAGAATCTGATCTGAACGCGGCAGGTCACGTTCCCAAAGTCGATGCTCTCTCTCCCTTTGTCAAACGTGGAAAGCGAGCAAAGGTAAGAAAAAGCGATGAACCGCGACTTCGCCGCCGTACTCACTTGTTTACCACTTTACCGTCACGTCCGAGAGAGAGGTGTACGTATATACAAGTAGTACTCAACTACTGTAGTACTCTCTTTTATCTAGAGTACTTACTCTACAATGTGCGTAATGTGCGTAGGGACTTTATTGGTGAACTGCAGTAGTAACGTGTACTCGCATGAAGATTTGATGAGCTCAGAGACGCAGATGGTGGAAGGGTACCCACGAATTGTAGTGATGCTTTTTCGCAAAAAAAAAAAAAAGAATTGTAGTGATGCTACGCAGTTCCTACGGTTCAGCGTGAGTATGCATACGGCTACAAGCAACTCCAGCGACGAGCTGATGAACAAGAAACACCGAACCAACGCCGGAAGCAAATCAAAGATGGGAAGCACCCCGTGCAGCTGATTCTCAATTGCTCTGGTGATTACAGGCATGCGAGGCGAGCGGTAAAACCAGCTGTTGGTCAAATGAGTCAACGTACTTCGCCTGCTCCTGTGGACTCCTAATTCTGCTGCTGTACGCGATTAATAAGTGTCACGGGCGCCTCTGAGATCACGGTTACTATAATCAGGGGGAGAGACAAGGCCGTCAGTGAGGCAGTGACAGCGTCTTCAAAGCTCTGCTGCTTTGACTGGGTGGTACAAACACTCATGATCAACCTACGGCCACGAGCGTGAACTCAACCGGTGATTGGACGGGCGGTAGATAGACGGGGACCATCCGGTGCCGCCGTGGAGGCGTCGACCGTGTGCCGGGACCCCGTTTCGGCGTTTGACCAAACCAGGAGGTTTACAGGCCGTAACTGGGCTCCCGATTCGGCCCAATAAAGATGGTTTGGTGGATGCTACGTGGGCCGCATAGGCCCACGTAGCTTTGGTGTTTTCTATTTTTTTTTTAACTTTGCCAGGAAGATTTTGGAGCATGTGGTCTTCGATCTTGGGCAGCTTGAATATTTGCGTGAGGAATGCGACCGGATCGTCCGAGGATCTTCTCCTCAGAACCAATAATGCAGCCAGGTCGTACCAGTGCAGGTTATCTTGGTGACCACGGATCAGCTTACTCCGCTCCTTGCATAAACAACATCCCACTCAGTACAAGCACATGCGGTTGGGAACGTAACCAGGTCCCTGTTCTTTCTCTGTAGAAAATTGAAATGCATATTTGAGGTTTATTTTCTGTGGAAAGCATCAGGAAGTTTATTGTTTGTCGTGTCCTTTAAGTGAGAAAGAAATTAGCATTTGCTTATTTGGTCATCGTGCAGAAGTTGCAAACATTTCTCATGTTGCGTTTTGCTAGATCACAAACATCAGCTGCAGTCACGAGTTACTTTGTATTTGTACGCTGTTATCCCTGCGAGGCAAACATCTGAAACTGCTTATCTGAAGTTCTGAACCGCTGATATGTTCTTGCCCAGCAATGGCATCTTCTGGCTCACATTGGCAGTTTCTCGCCGCGCTCCTGCTTTCTCTGTGGATCGCATCGTCATCCTCTGACCCGTCGAGCCCCGATAAGGAAGCGAATGACTACCTCCGTTTCCCCGAGGTCCAGCACCACTGCCGGTCCGTGCTCTCCTCGGCCGCCGGGCTAGCCGACGACGCCCACCGAGCTGGCTTCGTGAAGCGAACGCTATCGTTCGAGAAGGGCGACTGGCACCAGGCCGCCGGCCGCGCGCCCCTGATGCCGTTCGACGGCGGCGACGTGCCGAGCGACGCTGGTGGGCGGCCGCTGGAGCCGCTCTCCCTCGCAACGTTCGTGCTCACGGACGTCGACGGTGGGAACGGTGGCCAAACTACTGCTCTCAATGTCAGCGGCGTCCTCTATCTCTCCATCGCCAGGAAGAACAGAGACTCCGATATCTGGCCGCGGGTACCTGTCGGCTCGGTCACCTCGCCGGAGTTCAAGATCTCGCCCGGCGACAGCAAGCTAAGGATCATATTCGAAGGCGTGTACACGGAGAGAGCGAAGGGAGGCGATGGCGGGGACGAAGCTGATGAGAGGGTGCTGTGCATGATCGGGCGAGCCCTTCTCCCCTCGCACGTCGCCGACGGCGTTGACCCGTGGGTCTGGGCCAAGAACTCAGGCCGGAGCGGGTTCGCGCCGCCGGTCACGGCCGACGGCAACGTTCTGCTGGTGCTGCGGTACCCGAAGGAGCCTACGCTGACGAAACGCGCGGTGCTCGGCGAGATGAGGAGCACGAGCGCCGAGTCGGCGGCCGGCTACTTCGATCCAGTGCGGCTGGTGTCACGGCTCTGCTGGTACCCTCTGCGCCAGGCCCGATCTGAACAACTTGTTTCCGGCGCGTGCAGTCCGCTCCCGTCGATCGAGGCCAACGCTGGCGACCGTGCAAGCGAGGTGTACAGGGGCCGCTTCTTCTGCGAGGTCCTCAGCCGTTACGGCAGTGGCCCCGTGCTCGCCGTGCCCTGGTCAGAACGGCGCTGCGACTCCGGTTCGGCGACCTCGTGCCGCCGCCACTTCGGCCCGTTCCAGATGGACCGAGCTGCTGCAGACGAGGACGAAGAGCTCGCCGGAGTGGGCATCGTGATGCAGGACCTTCAGTGTGACTTGGAAGAAGCTGGCGTGCAGAGGGTGTCCGCCGTGTTCCTGGCCATGCCCCCATGGGAGGACCCGTACACGGCGGTGCGGCGCTCTGGGCTGAGCGGGATGACGCTGTCGGCCGAAGGCGTGTGGAACGTGTCGTCAGGGCACGCCTGCATGGTGGCGTGCCAGGGCATCGGCAACAAGGCGTGCCACTTCCGAGTGTGCATGTACATGCCGCTCACGGTCTCCATTACCAGGCGCAGTGCTCTGGTCGGAAGCATAACCAGCATCAATGCACCAGACGCCCCGGCGGCGCACTCCTCCTCGCTGTCGTTCCAACTAGACCTGGCCTTGCCACCGTACTGGGGCTGGGACGGCGAACGACTGGCGTTCACGTACAACTACGCCAAGGTCGAGCTCGCCGGCGCGCTTCTCCGGCGGGGAGAATCGCCGTTCGACCTCCGAAAGATCGTCTCCATGTCGTTGCCGCTAAGGTACCCAAAGGCAGATTATGGCAATGGAGATCGCACCACAAGCTTAGCCTACCTCACCGACGAACTTACCCTGCGGTTCATGGATAAGCCAAGAATGTTGTTGCCGGAATGGATGGAGCAGCCTTTCCTCCGTTTGGAGATCATCTTTCTCGAGCAGGTCAGCGACCGTAATGTGCTCATGGTGGGCGTCTCCAAAGCGTCAAGAGTAGCCAGCACGGGGCCTGCTCCGGAGAGGCAGTCGTCGCCAATCAATGTGTCAGCCTAGCTCACAGCCGTCGGTCTTCCCAGAGTTACCATCTCGGTGATGTCCCTGGAGGGCGTGTACAGTCCCGAGGATGGCCGGATGTACCTCATCGGCTGCCGGGACGTACGACAGCCACGGCGGAATATGTCTTTGCGCAGAGATCTCGAGGAAGGGATGGACTGCTCCATCGAGGTGAAAGTTGAGTACCCTCCGACGAGCACGCACTGGTTCGTTTGGTCAACGGCGAAGGTTCACATCGCAAGCACGAGGGACGCCGGCGACCCGTTGCGCTTCGACGCGATGAAGCTTCAGGCCATACCAACGATGTACCGGAGGCCTCGGCCGGACAATGTGGACAGAGGAATCGCCAATGGCGTCCTCTGCATCATACTGCTGTTCGCGGCCATCGTTGCTGCAGCCATCCAGCTGCGGCATCTCAGGATCCACGCCGACGCGGCGCCGTACGTCTCGCTCGTCATGCTCGGCGCGCAAGCTCTCGGGTTCGGCATGCCGCTGGTCACGGACATCCAGGCGCTACGGACGACGGCCACGCTGCGCTCCGACGAAATCAGCGGCTTGCCGACATCCTCCGACATGCTCAACAGGATGAGCCCGGCGTACCAATCCATCTACGTTGTGGTCAAGTTCCTCAGCCTCGTCGCGTTCGTCCTCACCCTGCGCCTCGCCCACAAGGTGCGGCGGTCGAGGGCGCGCATGCCGCTGGCGCGGCCGCCGCCGCTCGAGCCGGAGCGCGTGCCGGACGACGCCAAGGTGTTGGTGCACCTGGCGCTCTTCGTGTTCCTCCTCGCGGTGAACGGACCACGGCCCATGACCGCCGGGCAGCAGGTCGTGCTGATGCAGGACCTGTTCCTGCTCCCGCAGGTGATCGGCAACGCCGCGTGGCGAGTCAACTGCAAGGCCCTCGCCGGGAGCTACTACCTGGGCGTCACCGCCGTGCGCTTGCTGCCGCACGAGTACGACTACGTGCGGCCGCCGCCGGGGATCGCGTACTCTCCTGAGTACGTGAACGCCAGCTGGAGCGTGTTCTTCCCCGGTGCAGGCGACTTGGTGGTGCCGACCGTGTCCGTCGTGCTGGGGCTCGTCGTGTACGTGCAGCAGCATTGGAACTACGCGATCTTCGGTAGGAAGTGCGTGGCAGAACAGAGGAAATCACAGCACTCCATCTAGAATATGGTAGCGTCGTACGTAGGTGTCCTGTTTGGGGCACGCAACCCATTGCATGCTCGTTTTCCTATCAGAGTAAATTTTTGGCTTGACTGACTGACGCGCAACAATTTTTTTGTGGAAGAGATCAGTGGGTGATTCGATCACAGTCTTCTTGCATATAATTAAGGTGCTTCAGATCTTCGGCATGTTCCGTGATCTTGCGGTCAACGTATAGATTGGTATGGCGAAAGCTTAAGGTGTCCCAGCTCCCAAGCTATGGGCCTGGTCACATTACATGGGGATCATGATACGGAGGGGGAAGGCATAGGGATACTGTCATACAGAAGAACGTATATGCAATTAATAAATGATAGCGAAATACTCTGTGTATAGTCATATTAATAAGAACATATAATATGTTGAAATTTTAATGAAGTTGGAAATGTGAGGTGACATGTATGCCCCACTATATACATTTAGTCGTGAGCCCCAAATTTAAGAGTGTAAAGATGTTACATTGATTCAATAAATGCGTATACATGATATTACATGTCTAAGAACCATTTAAATTTTGTTCAAATCCATAACATCCTTCCCCGTTTAAATACAAAATAACTAGAGGAGTGGTTCGTGCATTTTGTTCACGCATTATCATCGCTATTTTTCCATCACTACTGTTTTTGCTGATTATTGTAACGGTTGTACTGGGAAATTCATAAAAACTTACATATCACCTTTGAGTATCTTTTCTTAATGGCAATGGTGGATGATTTAGGAAAACATGTATATGGGTAATCCAGGCTATTTTTTCATAGTAACAAGTTACAATGGTGGGTAATTTTTCTATCTCTTTTCTTTAGATTAATATGAATAAAAAAATGTTATTTGAAAACAAATTGTTCCACTTAAGAACTAATTGTTTCAGCAGTACAGTTTTATTGTTCCAAGAGTGCAGTTCCGTTATTCCAGCAATATGTTTTCATTGTTCAAAAAATGTGACTGAGAGATGTACAAAATCTCAATTACCTAAGAACTAGCAAATCTACTTTTCTTAACCTTCAATTAAATGTATTTTATAATTGTGGAGTTATTTAAAAGACCCTTTTCAGAGCCTAAAGATGCATCCAATTTTCTTTTACAGGTTCCTCGCAAAAATGAAACTTTTATGGATTTCATTTCTTATGGTTTCAGAATGTACTAGTACAAACAAGATGTCTGAAACGAACAAAACAAGAATGGAAGGAGTACGAGAACACGCACCATATAAACAAGCAAAACATCACAAAATAGAACATGAACAGGTACAGGTACAGGAACAACTATCCTCTAGGAAACGTGTTGCTGTTTCCTCTGCTCCGCAAGGCACATCCGATTGACGATTGCGTGATTCCACCTTTGCTGCACGTACACGACGAGCGAAAGAAGTACAGACACGGCCGGTATCACCGCGTCGCCGGCGTTGGAGAACGCGCGTTGGCTGGCATTCACGGACTGCATGCCGTAGGCGCGCACCACCGGCGGGCGCACGTAGTGGTACAGGTGCGGCAGAAGTCGAGCGGCTGTGACGCCCAGGTAGTAGCTCTCGGCGAGGGGCCTGCAGTTGACGCGCCACGCGGCGTTGCCGATCACCTGCGGGAGCAGGAACAGGTCCTGCGTCAGCCCGACGTGCTGCTCCACGTTCATGTTCAGCCCGTTCAGCGCGAGGGCGAGCATGGCGAGGAGCAGGTGCATCGCGGCGAAGTACGCGAGCACCTCGGCGTCGCCCGGCACTCGCCTGGGCTCGAGCGCCGGCGACGACTGGGCCAGCAAGCGCGCCCTCGCCCGCCGCACCTCCTGGAAGAGTTGACGCGTGATGACGAACGCGGCGAGGCTGAGGATCCTCGACCAGTAGTCGATGGACCGGTACATCCGGTTGTGGATGAGTGAGTACGAGGGACCTGGGAAAGACGCCGGCATGGCGGTGTTGTTGGAGTGCAAGGTGCCCCTCGCCAGCAGCGCCTCGACGCCCGTGGTCAGAGGCAAGCCCAATCCGACAGCTTGCTCGAGGAGCATGACGAGGGAGACGTACGGCGCAGCGTCGGCGTGGGTCTTGAGATGTCTCAGCTGGCTCAGCGAGGCGGCGATGGACGCTGACAGCAGTATGAGGCCGAGGACGCCATTGGCGATTCCTCTGTTGGCACCGTCCGGCCGAGGTTGGGGGTACCGGATCGGCATCGCCTCCAGCTTAATCGTGCTGAAACGAAGCGGGTCGCCGGCGTTCCTTGTGCTTGCTATGCGAACCTTCGCCGTCGACGACATGAACCGGTGCGTGGTCGTGGGCGGGTACCGTACTCTCACCTCGATGGAACAGTCCGTGCCGTCCTCGAGGCCTCCGCCACTCGTCGACGAGTTTCGCTGCGGAAGTCCGCCGCCGCCGACGTCGCGGCAGCCGATGAGGTACATCCGGCCGTCCTGGGGGTTGTACAGGCCCTCCAGCGACATCACCGAGGTCGCGACCCAGGGGTTTCCAAAGACCGTGAGCTCCGCGGACACGTTGAGTGGCGTCTCCGACGCACGCCCTTCGCCGGCCACGCCTGCAGACGGCGTGGAGAACCCGTTGGCTTGAGACGTGTGACGATCGCTGACCTGCCCGAGAAAGATGATCTTGAGATGGAGGACAGGGCCCTCGATCCGTTCCGGTGTGAAAATGCCCGGCACGGTCGTGAAGTTGAGATCCAGGTAATCGAGGAGGCGGCCCAAGCTCGTGATGCCATAGTCTTCGGGTAGCTCAGAGCCAGCAAGCTTGTAATGCTCCTGCGGAGGCTGAACGGCGTGTCGGTAAGCCGGAGGAGCTCGCCGGCTTGACTGACCTTGGTGTAGTTGTATCTGAACGCCGGTCGTTCGCTGTCCCAGCCCCAATACTGCGGCAAGGCCAAGCCCAGCTGGAACGACAGGGAGGAGGCATGTGCCGCCCCACCGGCCGGATCTTTGATGCTGGTTATTCTTCCGACCACTATGCTGCGGTCGGTGATGGAGAACGTCGTCGGCATGTAAAAGCACACTCGGAAGTGGCACGTCTGGTTGCCAGTGCCCCGGCACGCCGCCAAGCAGGCCTGCCCTGCCGACGCCGTCCACACGCCCTCGGCGGACAGCGTCGTTCCGCTCAGTCCCGAACGGCGCACCGCCGTGTATGGGTCCTCCGATGGAGGCACGGCGCGGAACACGGCGGACACGCTCACGGTGCCGGACGTGCTGTGCGCGTGGCAGCGGAGGGTCCTGGATCGTGATGCCAACTCCGGCGGGCTCGTTCGCGTCCGCCGCCCGGTCCATCTCGAACGGTCCCAGGCTTCGGCAGGACGCGCCCGAAGTGGCCGTCGAGCTGCAGCCGTGCCAGTTTGGGAGCGCGGTGAGCACACGCCCACGGCCGTAACTGTAGCGTTCCAGGGCGTGGCACAAGTTGCCGCCGTTGTAGACGTGTCTTCTACGGTGGCCCACCACGACGTCGCTCAAAGGGAGCAAGTCGCACGCTTCAGCGACAACCGCTTGAGATCGTCGGAACTGGTACTGCGTGTCGTGGAGCTGAGACACCAGCTGCACTGGGTCAAAGTAGGCGGCCGCCGACTCGTCGCTCGTGCTCCTCATTGTCGAGGTGTGGAAACCACGGCAAATGGGGGCCTAGCAGGGCCTCCCTTTGAGATTCGGAGGGGAGCGAACGGTTCTAAGTGTTGGAAACGCGCACGAGAAAGAGGAAGAACACAAGCAGTTTTACCCAGGTTCGGGCCACCAGAGGTGTAAAACCCTACGTCCTGCTTGTCTGGTATTGCTCAAGTGTTGTGTCGGTTTCATGTACAAGGCACTCCCTTTTATAGTGCAAGGAGAGGCCAGTCCCGTTCATGGGCCGCTATGGGGGCGCCGGCTGGCGACCCCCCCTCCGTCCGAGATGCCGGGCGTCTTTTCCGGTGTCAGCGGGCTTCGCTCGTCTGCCATCATTATTCGATTGACTCCCGTCGACTTGTCCCATCGTTCGTACTGCACGCGCGCCGCACCCGGAGCGGTGAGGCGCGAAAAGGGGGCCGGATGCGCCGGATGACCCCCTGGTCCAAACGGCGCACCGTACGGTGGCAGGCGGCGCTCGTCAGCCCACGCCCCCCTGCCTGCCGAACAGTGCGCTACAGGGCCACGACCGGACGGGTCACGTCCATCGGTCGCAGCCCTGCGCGACGTGCGCGCATTGAAGTCCAGCGACCCGCCCGCGCGGCCGCGCGGGCTGTCGCTGGCAAGTGGGACCCCTCCGCGAGGAAATCCCCGCGCCCCGGATCCGCGCGCACTGTAGTCGCACGAAATCCCGGGGCGTCACGTCGGGGCGCAGCGCTGTTAAGGCGCCACGAACCACCGTCGCCACGTGCCAGGCTTCCACAGGCTCGCGGGGCCCCGCCCTCATCCGCGTCCCGCGGCGGGTCGCGGAGGTCGCAGGGCGTAGCCACGTGGCAACGCCCCACGGCTCGCGGCTGCGAGCCGCTCGGGGGCCCTGCGCCCCGCGCTCTCTTGCTGGGCCGCTCCGGCCCACTCGGCGCGTGGCTGTCTTCCCCGGCCCAAGACGGACTCAGGCCGGCCTTTTGACCGGGGGAGTGGGGACCCTGGTTCCCAGTACACCGACAGGAGCCCCCGCCCCGGTGGACGCCACGCGGGACGCTGGGGTCGATCGGGGCCCATTCGTCAGCTTCGTTGGGTAGGTTTCCATGCGCGCGCCGTTTTTCCCTCGGAGGCGAAACGCCGCGGCCCGGTCAGTTGCGCGGCGCCCGCTCGCGCAGATAGTGGCGGGGCCACGCAGACTTCTGTCGTCTACGGGGCGTCGTTTCGCCTGCCGCGTCCTGATAAAAGGACTGGCGCAGCGTTCCGACTTCGCCACTTTCACACTCTTCCGCAGCGGTTGCATTCCTCGCGCTCTCCGTCTTCTTGCTCCCTTGCGTTCCAGGGTTTTGCGAGTTTCTTGCTTTTCTTGCTCTTCTCGCCGATGGCCGGAGACAAGAAAGCTCGTCGCCGCCACCGATCGACCTCGGTGAACCCGGTTCCTCCGCCTGCGGTTGCAGCGCCGGAGGGGCCGGCTTTGCCGCGGTCGACCTTCTCGGAGGAGGGGGACCTGGAGCGGGTGCGGCTGCACCTGCCGGACCCCCAAGGGCAAGATCGCGTTGTGGTGCGCGCGGCGACGGCCGACGTTAGCCCGGACCACGATGGAGGGGAGATCGTCTCCTTCCTCTCCTTCGTTCTGGCCGGGGCGATTCCGCCATTCTCTCTCTTTCTGATGGAGGTGCTGCTGCAGTACAAGATCAAGCTGGCGCACCTTACGCCCAACTCCATCCTGATCCTGTCCGTGTTCGCGCACCTCTGCGAATCTTTCGTGGGGGTGCGCCCGTGCGTCGAGCTTTTCCGGCGCTACTACCGCTTCGCCCGATGGGGAGGGACGATCCTGTGGGGAGCGTCCGCTTCAGCCGCCGGACCGAGGGCGAGTCCGAGTCGTACATCGACTTCACGCCCAGGGCGCGGTTCGACCGGTGGCGCAGCGATTGGTTCTACCTCCGCAGCGGCCAGCCTTTCCGCCGTCTCTCCTTCCCGCGGTCCGCGCCGACCGAGTCCTCGGAGTATTGGGAGAGTTGCCCTCGCCTTCCTTCATGGCTCGAGCGGGTGACCAACCGCATTGCCATTCTCGCCGCCGCCGGCCTCCACGGGGGGATCGTGATCCACGACTTCCTGCGGAGGCGGATCGCCCCGCTGCGGGATCGCCCCCAGCTGACGTGGAGGTATTCCGACTTCAACTTCGTTGGTCGGACCCGCCGGGGACCCAACTCCGATCTGACGCCGTCGGAGGAGCGGGCGGCGTACAATGCGCTGACGGACACCAATCCCCCGGATACCCTGAGGTATCCGGATGACGCGCAGCCGCTGCACCTGGACCCCCGGCGCCGTGACATCTTGGCGGCGATGCCTAACCTCAACCACGCCGGGCGGATTGAGACCGCGGCGCCGCAGCAAGCCTTCCGGGTCCGCGACGCCGCCGGCCCTCCGCAGGGTTCGACGGCGCGCCCGGAGCCCCAAGGGCCCGCTCCGGCCGCCGGCGACAAGGGGAAGAAACCCGCCGTGCCGAGCCCGCCGTCCTCGACCACCACCGGTCCGTCGCCGCCCGTGGCGACGCTGGCGACACCGGGTGCTCGAAGAGGGACCGGAGCCCGACGCCTCCTGCCGTCGTGCTGCAGGTACCCCGACATCGGAGTCGCCGCAGTACAAGCGCCTTCGCCGGTAAGCGTTGCATGCTTGTTCCGGGTTTCTCCTTTGCCCTAGGTCTGGTGTGCATTGGGTTTGAATTTTTTCTGCATCTGTGTCAGGGGACCGCGCCCGACCCCTGCGACTGCCGATGGCGCGCCCCGCTCCGAGGGCAACGGCCAGGCGGAGGCCGCGGATGCCCCTCGTGTGGAGCCCACCTCTCGCGCCGAGGCGGAGCCTCAGTCCGAAGCGCGTTCCGGTGCCCCAAGCCGTCCGTCGGAGCGGAGGAACGTCGTGCCGCTTCACCTGCGGCACGGCGTGAGGAGGAGAGGGTACCGTCGCCGCTCTGTCCCGCCTCGCCGCCTGCGTCGAGTTCTGGGCCGGGGGTCCCGGGCTCAGAGGCGCAGCCGTCTGCCCCGGCGCGCCCGATCCCGGCACCCATCCCGGCTCCCGCGGGCTGCCGTCCCCCGACAGCGTTCCGACAGCGTTCCGGGCCGGCGGCGCCTTCTTCCGAGGCGCGCTCTCCCGACCGAACGCCGCCGTCGTCAGCTCCTGGCGGTGGCCCGCGCCCATCGCGCGCGGCGCATGGCGCCCGTGGCTTAGGGTTCGCCACGACCTCCGCGGCGGCCGCCGTTGAGGAGGTGGTTGCTGGTGGGGGCAGGCCGGTGCCGCCTATGACCCGCGTCGTGGCCGAGGCGCTGCGCATGGCCGAGTCCCTCCGCGACGCCGCCGAGAACGAGAGCAGGAAACTGGCCGAGCGCGAGGCCGCCGTCGCCGCCGCCGAGGAGGACCTCCGCCGTGCCGTGCGTGCGGCCCAGTTCCAGCATCGGGAGAGCATGGAGGAGCTGGCCCGTGACCGTGCTGCCGCCGAGGAGCTGCTCCGGGAGAACAGCCGGCGGGCGACCGCCTCGACAACCGCGAGCAAGTCTTGAAGCTCTGCGAGGACAAGGTGCGGCGCCGCGAGGACCGCGCCCGGGAGCGCGAGCAGCAACTGGACGCCCGATCCGCCACCCTGGATGCGCGCGAGGGGACGCTGGCCGCGCGCAGAGCAAGCCATCGCGCGGCGCGAGCAGGGGCTGGACATTGCCGAGGCCGGCCTCGAGAGCCGTCGAGAGGAGCTGCAGCGCGAGGATGACCGACTGACCGCCAAGGCGCAGGACCTGGGTACCCGCGAGCACGCCCATGCTGCCGCCGTCCGAGCCCATGAGGAGTCGATGAAGGCCAGGGAGGACCGCGCGCAGGCGACGTTGGAGGAAGCCCGCGGATTGGCCAGCACGCAAGCCGTCAGGATCCGCGCGGAGATGCGGGAGGAGATGCAGGGCTCGATCGACCAGCGCGACGAGATCATCCGCGGTCGGCCGACCGCATCAAGGAGTTGGAGGATCGCACCAAAGGCTGGGCGGAGCGGGAGAAGAAACAGCTGGAGCGGATTCGCGAACTCGAGGCGAAGGTGGGAGCGCTCTTCGACGCTCAAATCAAGATCCGCGACCTCACGGCGATGGTCCAGGACTTGAACCAGAAGCTGCGCGAGTCCGGCGCTGCCCCTAGTGAAGCCGCTCCTCCAGGGACCCTTGCCGACCCCGAGTGGGACTCGGAGCGCCGGCGGCTCTCGGCCATGGCGCACGACATCTTCCGCCGCATCAACGACGGCCTGGAGAGGGCGAACATGGCTCGGCTCCGAACCGGCAACCAGGAGCCCTCCCTCGGCCAGATCATCCTTGCGCTTATGCCGCTCGCGCAATTCTTCGAGGGGCTTGGTGATGATGTCCGCGGGCGGCTTGCGCGGCAGGGAGAGGCGCCATTCGGGCCGTCGCCTCCGACCTTGTCACCGTCGTCCTGGAGCGCGTCCCCGACTTCCCGACTGACCTGCTTCTGGCCGGTCCCGAGCCCGCCGAGGCGTCGCGCCACCGGGAACGCGTGCAGCCCGTGGTCGAGGAGCTGGTGAGGGCGTATGTCCCGGACCAGGATGAGGGGCCTGCGAGCCCGGCATAGGGGAGGCGCCCCTTGTATTGTTCTGCTTTTGTCTGTTCCTGCAACATTAGCGCTTGTGCCCCGGCGAGTAGGGGGCGATGATGGCTCATGTATAAATTTGTGGGTTAAGTTTGGCGGTTTTCTTTCTCGCTCCCTGTGTTCTTCCTTAACTGTGATGGTCCGCTCTACTTTCGGCTGAGGCTCGGGCATCACCATGTTTTCAATCTGTGCCGTGGTGATAGCTTAGGCCGTTTGCATCTGCGCTTTTGGTCGGGGGTTGCCCTCCCAAGTGTTTGCAGGATTGTTGGCCGAGCCGATCGACCATGACACGAGACGTTCGACATGAATGATGTCTTTGCCGTGTTGCCCAAAGAGCGCAGGTTCATCAGCGAGCAAGGGTTATGAATCAGGGAGCGAAAAATGCGTAGTAGGAGAAAACGAGACTTTATTGCTAGCTGTAAATCGTAGAAATGAAGGTACATGTTGGATACAAGTGCGATGCCCCCGGGCTCACTGGTAGAGAGGCCAAGTGTCTCTGACTGTGAGCCGCCGAGTGAGACATGCACCCCGCTAAGGGTAGAATTTGCGCAGGTGTTGAATGTTCCAGGCGTTTTGCTCCGGGCGGCCGTCTTCCGTCGCCAATCGCACCGCGCCACCCCGCGTCACCCTAGTCACCAAGAAGGGACCTTCCCACATTGGGGACAGCTTGTTCTTGCCTTTGCGGTCGAGCGCGCGGCGTAGAACTAGGTCGCCCAGTTCGAGGGATCGGGGGCGGACACGGGATTGGTGGTATCGACGTAGGCCTTGGAGGTACCGGGCATTCGGATGTTAGCGCGATGCCTGCATTCTTCCAAGAAGTTGATGTCGTCCATGCGATGCTCTTCTTGGGTTGCTTCGTCATATAGGGCAACTCGCGGAGCCGCGAATGCCACTTCGGCCGGTAAGACTGCTTCGGCGCCGTACACCAGGAAGAAAGGTGTTTCGCCGGTGGCGCGGTTCACCGTGGTCCGGAGAGACCATAGCACTCCGGGTAGTTCAGCGGTCCACTTCGATCCACGTTTCTTCAGGGGGTCGAACGCTTTGGTCTTGAGGCCGCGTAAGATTTCGGCGTTAGCGCGCTCAGCTTGACCATTGCTTTGTGGATGTGCCGCAGAGGCGTAGCAGACTTTGATGCCGATCTCCTCACAATACGCCTCGAAGGCATGGCTTGTGAATTGGGAGCCGTTGTCAGTGATCAGTCTGTTCGGTACGCCAAAGCGCGCCACAATGCCACGCATGAACTTGACCGCGGAGTTCTTGTCGATGTGGACGACTGGTTCTGCCTCAGCCCACTTGGTGAATTTGTCCACGGCAACGTAGAGGAACTTGTGGCCTCCCACGGCCGCGGGAAACGGTCCCACGATGTCCAGGCCCCAGACCGCGAACGGCCATGAGAGGGGATGGTGTGGAGTGCTTGCGAGGGTAGGTGCGTCTGCTTCGCGTGGAACTGGCACGCTTTGCAGCGTCGCACAAGCTCGATAGCGTCCGTGAGGGCTGTCGGCCAGTAATAGCCTAGGCGGAAGGCTTTCCCGGCCAGCGTGCGGGAGGCCATGTGACTCCCGCACTCGCCCTCATGGATGGCGTGGAGGATTTCCTTGCCCTGCTCCGTCGGGATGCACTTGAGGAGGATCCGTTCGCCGCCCGGCGGTACAGCTGCCCGTCTACAAGGGCGTAGCGCTTGGCTTGCCGGGCGAGGCGTTCGGCGGGCTCGTCGTCCTCGGGTAGGACTTCACCGCGAAGGTACCCCACAAGCTCGTTCATCCATGGGGTACCCGGGTCGTCCGTGGCGAGCACGTGAGGCTTGTTAGTTGGCGGCGGGCCCGCGTCGACCGACGCGGGCGGCTCTGCCGGTGTGGCGCTGCTGTGGTCGGCGCCGTCCGCCATGTCCGGGACTAACGCTGATGGCTGAGCGAGTTGCTCCACGAAGGTCCCGGACGGAGGGTCTTGTCGGGACGAGGCGATTCGCGACAAGGCGTCGGCTTCGGTGTTGTCGCCTCGCATGATGTGGCGTGTTTCGAAGCCGAAGAAGTTCTTCTCCAGCCGCCGGACCTCCGCCAGGTATGCCGCCATTTGGGGGTCCGAGCACTGGTACTCCTTGGAGACTTGGTTGACGACGAGTTGTGAGTCGCCCTTGGCGAGGAGCTTCTTGACGCCGAGTTCCGCAGCGATTCGCATCCCTGCGATCAACCCTTCGTACTCCGCCATATTGTTGGTGGCCTTGAAGTGTAGCTGGATGGCGTAGCGCAGCTCCTCCTTGGTGGGAGCCACCAGCAACACTCCTGCACCGGCGCCTTGTAAGGTGAGGGACCCGTCGAAGTACATGGTCCAAATGTCGTCGCCTTCACAAGGTTCGTCTCTGGCTGGACGCGCGGTGAGCTCTTCTCGCTCTACTACAGGACCGGGCGTCCATTCTGCCACGAATTCCGCGAGGGCCTTGCTCTTGATTGCGCTGGAGGTTGTGAACTCGAGCTCGAACTCGGACATCTCCACTGCCCACTTGACGATTCGCCCAGTAGCCTCGCGGTTGCGTAACACCGTCTCCAGCGGGAAACTAGTGACCACCCTGATTGGGTGGTTTTGGGAGTAGTGCCGCAGCTTCCTTGACGCTATGAGGACCGCGTAAAGGAGCTTCTGCACTTGGGGGTAGCGCGTCTTGGCGTCGCGCAGGACCTCGCTAACGAAGTAGACGGGGCGTTGCACCATGCGCTTCTTCATCTCGGCGTCGCTCGTATCGACGCCGGGCGCGAGAGCTGCACTCTCCGTTGACGTCGGAGCCGGAGCCCCCGGGTCGGCCGTGGGCGCAGCCCCCGAGCCATCATGTGAAGGTGGTGCTGGCAGCCCCCTCGGCGAGCCATACTGCCTGTCAAGTCGAGCCGGAGCCCCCGGGTCGGCCGTGGGTGCAGCCCCCGAGCTCTCGTCCGAAAGCGGTGCTGCAGCCCCGGGCGAGCCATGCTGCTTGTCGACGTCGGAGCCGGAGCCCCGGGTCGGCGTGGGCGCAGCCCCGAGCTTTCGTCCGAAAGCGGTGCTGCAGCCCCCGGCGCGAGCCATGCTGTTGTCGACGTCGGAGCCGGAGCCCCCGGGTCGGCCGTGGGCGCAGCCCCCGAGCTTTCGTCCGAAAGCGGTGCTGCAGCCCCCGGCGAGCCATGCGCTTGTCGACGTCGGAGCCGGAGCCTCCGGGTCGGCCGTGGGCGCAGCCCCCGAGCGTTCGCCTTGGTTGGCGCGGCGCCGACGCGCCTTTCTTTTCGCCGGGATTCGTCGAGCATGAACTCTTCGCGTTCGGCGACGAGCGCGGCGCTGACCACGGCCGGTGTTGCCGCGATGTAGAGCAGGAGTGGCTCCTTGTCCTGGGGCGCGACCAAGACAGGAGCCGAGGAGAGGTAGGCCTTGAGTTCTTGAAACGCGGCCTCGGCCTTGGGAGTCCACTGGAAACGATCCTTCCGCTTCATCAGCTTGAACATGGGCAGAGCGCGCTCGCCGAGTCTTGCGATGAACGGCCGAGCGCGGCCATGCAGCCTGTCAGCTTCTGGACATCCTTGAGGCGGGTGGGCGGGCGCATGTTCTCGATGGCCTGAATTTTTTCCGGGTTGGCCTCTATCCCCCGGTGCGAAACCAAGAAACAGAGAAACGAGGAGCTTTCCCGCAGGGACACCGAAAACACACTTCGCCGGGTTGAGCTTGACCCGCTTGTCACGTAAGTTGTTGAACGTTTGCTTCAGATCGGACAGCAGGGTCTCGCTCTCACGCGACTTGATCACAATGTCGTCGACGTAGGCCTCTACGTTCTTCCCGAGCTGCGTCAAGTGTCTTGCGCATTGCTCGTTGGAACGTAGGGCCCGCGTTTTTCAAACCAAAAGGCATAGTCACATAACAATAACACCCCGCGGGGTCATGAATGCGGTTTTTCTTCGTCTCCCCTAGCCATGGGGATCTGGTGATACCCAGAGTTCGCATCTAACATACAGAGTAGGTCACAACCTGCGGTTGAGTCAACTACTGTGTCTATGCGTGGCAGCGGGAACGGATCCTTGGGGCATGCCTTGTTGAGGTCGGTGTAGTCGACGCACATGCGGAGCTTGCCGTTGCTCTTGGGGACGACCACCGGGTTCGCCAACCAGGTGGGGTGTAGGACTTCTCGTATGAAGCGGCCTCGAGGAGCCGGCGGATCTCCTCCCGGATGAACATCTCTCGTTCCGGGGCTTGGCGCCGAGCTTTTTGCTTCACCGGCGACCGGCGGCGGGTTGACCTTCAACTCGTGCTCGATCACCTCCCTTGGTATGCCGGGCATATCGGACGGCTCCCAAGCGAAGACGTCCGCGTTCTCCCGAAGGAAGGCGACGAGCGCGAGTTCCTATTTGGGGTCGAGCTCGGCCCAATGGTGACGGTCTTGGAGCCGTGCGCGTTGACGGCGACCTGCATGGTCTTCACGGCTCGCCGGCCGTCATCTTGGAGCGCTTGGGGGCGGACTTGACTGCCTCCGGGATGCCACCAAGCTCCGGATCCGCATCCGCCGCCTTCTCGGCCGCCAGGATCAGCTCAGTGCATGCGATGGCACTTGTAGTCGGAGCGGCGGACGGTGATCACGCCCTTGGGCCCCGGCATCTTCATGGTGAGGTAGGCGTAGTGGTCGCACGCCATGAACTTGGTAAGGGCCGGCGCCCGATGATGGCGTTGTACGGGAGGTCGATGTCTGCCACGTCAAACACCACCTTCTCCGTGCGGAAGTTGTCCTTGGTGCCGAACGTGACCGGGAGCGTGACCCGCCCCAGGGGTTGGGCGCGTCCCGGGAGGACCCCGTGGAAGGGCCTTGAGGGCTCCAGGTCAGTTTTGCTGCCCTGGAGCATCTCGTACACCTGCGGGGGGGTGATTGGGGTGATGCTTGATGCGCCGCCGCCGTCGACCAGCGTGCGAGCGATCCTCTGTTGCACACCGTCGGCGCGACGATGAGCGGGAGCCGGCCGTCCGAGTTGTCGGGGCCGACCAAGTCGCTTCGGTCGAAGGTGATCGGGACCTCTGACCACTTGACAGGGCGGGAGAGAGCCGTCCCCGTGCTCAGTGTGCACACTTCGCGGCGCAGGAGTTTCACCTGCCGCTTGGAGGTGATGGGCGCGGAGCCGCCGCAGATGACCGCGACGGTGTCCTCGTGGTCCTGGAAGAGGAGAGCCTCCTCGTCCTCCTGGGACCCCTTCTCGTTTCCCGCGCGCTCCTCTCTGCGCTTCTTGCGCTTCTCCGCGTTGGCAAGGATATACTTGCACTCCGTTTGGTCGTGCCACGTGGAATCGTGGAACGCGCAGAACTTCCCTGTGGGGGGAGACTTTTCGCCGCCTTTCGCCGCTTTCGGAGCCGCGGGGGGTTTGCCACCCTTGGCTCCCGTCGGCGCGGTAGCCAGGATTCGCCCGCCTTCCGCTTCTTGGCGAGCTTCTTCTTCTGTTTCCGGGACAGAGGACGGTCGTCGTCCTCGTCCTCCTTCTCCGGGTCGGGTCATGCCAGGCCTGCGCTTCCTGCCGGCGCGCGCACCGGTCAACCAACCGAAGAGCTCCACGACGGTTTGGGGCTCGTGGACCCCGAGCTCGCCCAACACGTCCTTGTCGCGCACGCCGTGGGCGAACGCCGATATGACCCGCGCCGGGTCGATGTTGGGGATGGTGTTGCGGACGTGGCTGAAACGCTGCACGAACTTGCGCAGTGGCTCGTCCTTCCGCTGAATGACCTTGTCCAGGTCAATCTGCGTGCCAGGGCGCTTGGCGGTGCCCTGGAAGTTGACGATGAAGTCGCGGCACAACCCCTTCCACGACTTGACCGACTCGGCGGGAGGTTCATGAACCAAGACCGCGCCGAGTCCTTGAGCGCGAGGTGGAAGTAGTTGGCCATCACGTCCTCCGAGCCGGCCGCTCGCACCGCGGTGGAGTAGATCTGCAGGAACTCGGAGGGAGGCGCCGTCCCGTCGTACCGCTCCGGTATGTCGGGGCGGAACTTGTTGGGCCACATCACGGCGCGAAGCCTCTTGGAGAGGGCCGCGCATCCACCGGAGTACGCGACGTGGCGACTTCGCTCTCCGCGCGCCGCCTCCTGTCGGAGACGGTGTGAGGGGGACGAGCCGGACGACGGCGCATGCGTCGAGCGGGACGAATGTGCGCGGTGCCTTTCGTGGCGCCGCTCCGGGAGAGCGCTCGATGCTGATGCGAGCGTCTCCCCGTCGCGGCGGCGTCCCCCCAGCTTCCGCGGAGGTCGTACGGGCCACGACGGGGAGTCGTCACGGAAGAGAGTAGTCCTCCGTGCCCGTGTGCATGCGTTCGGTAGGCACGTACGTGGGGCCCTCCGAAGAGGAGTTTGCGCGCGAGCGCGACGGACCCGACCTGGATCTCGCCTGTCGCCGCGCCGTGTCCACCATTTTGGCGACATCCCGGAGCCAGGGCCCAGCTGGCGAGCCTCCGCCAGCTCCGGCGGTGGGTTGCGCAGCAGGTCCCTCGCCCGGTCTAGTGCCGCTGGTGGGGTCAGGCTGTCGAAGGAGAGGCGCCGCGCCCGGAGCGCGGCGCTGCTCATGCTCGGGTGAAGCGGTCCGTCCGCTGGGCGGTCGCTGGGGAACAGTCTGCGAGCGAGTGCGGCGTTGGGGCTGCGCGCCCTCCGCCCCGCTCAGCCGAGCAGGTCGGGGAGGACGCGAGCCCTTGGCCGCCTTCACCGTAGGCGGCTGGTCCGCCATGATCTCCTCGTCCACCGACTCTGAGACGGAGCGGCGCCGAGGGTTGCACGTCCTCGCTGCTCGAGGATCTGCGACTGACTCGCCCAGCCATGGCGAGGGAGAGCGAGCGCGAAGAAGAGACACAGGAACTACGACGCCCCCCCTACCTGGCGCGCCAAATGTCGAGGTGTGGAAACCACGGCAAATGGGGCCTAGTAAGGCCTCCCTTTGAGATTCGGAGGGGAGCGAACGGTTCTAAGTGTTGGAAACGCGCACGAGAAAGAGGAAGAACACAAGCAGTTTTACCCAGGTTCGGGCCACCAGAGGTGTAAAACCCTACGTCCTGCTTGTCTGGTATTGCTCAAGTGTTGCGTGTTGGTTTCATGTACAAGGCACTCCCTTTTATAGTGCAAGGAGAGGCCGGACCCGTTCATGGGCCGCTATGGGGGCGCGGCTGGCGACCCCCCTCCACCCGAGATGCCGGGCGTCTTTTCCGGTGTCAGCGGGCTTCGCTCGCCCGCCATCATTATTCGATTGACTCCCGTCGACTCGTCCCATCGCTCGTACAGCACGCGCGCCGCACCCGGAGCGGTGAGGCGCGGAAAGGGGACCGGATGCGCCGGACGACCCCCCGGTCCGAACGGCGCGCCGTACGGTGGCAGGCGGCGCTCGTCTGCCCACGCCCCCCTGCCTGCCGAACAGTGCGCTACAGGGCTACGACCGGACGGGTCACGTCCATCGGTCGCAGCCCTGCGCGACGTGCGCGCATTGAAGTCCAGCGACCCGCCCGCGCGGCCGCGCGGGCTGTCGCTGGCAAGTGGGACCCCTCCGCGAGGAAATCCCCGCGCCCCGGATCCGCGCGTACTGTAGTCGCACGAAATCCCGGGGCGTCACGTCGAGGCGCGGCGCTGTTAAGGCGCCACGAACCACCGTCGCCACGTGCCAGGCTTCCACGGGCTCGCGGGGCCCCGCCCTCATCCGCGTCCCGCGGCGGGTCGCGGAGGTTGCAGGGCGTAGCCACGTGGCGACGCCCCACGGCTCGCGGCTGCGAGCCGCTCGGGGGCCCTGCGCCCCGCGCTCTCTTGCTGGGCCGCTTCGGCCCACTCGGCGCGTGGCTGTCTTCCTCGGCCCAAGATGGACTCAGGCCGGCCTTTTGGACCGGGGGAGGGGGACCCTGGTTCCCAGTACACCGACACACATGTTGCCTCTGTGATCAAGAGCCGGGAAACCACAGACCATTGCTCCTGCAATGCAGTTTCTCAAAGCAAGTGTGTGGTGGCACGTCATGTATCCCTACGGCTACGCTGCTCCTTCAGTGATGAGGACGACTGCTTGGCTGGTGGCAGCTGCGACGGGAAGGACTTCCAGCGAAGATGGCCAAAGGTATAGACACCCTCATCATGTTGATTCCTGGTGTCTTGGAAGGAACGAAACGCCCGGGTTTTCGATGACAAGGCCGCCACGGTGCAGCAGATGGTGGACAACCATCATCAGCGAAGTGGACATCTGGATACCCGCAGGAGCTAAGAGTTTAGCTAGGTTGTTAGCTTCTGTGCATGGTTAGATCGCTAAGTTTTGCATCTCTCGGTAGTCTTTTTGTACTAGGCTTAGCACAAAAATTTCTGTAACCGCAAAACCTTGTAACTCTAATTTCTCCTTCTTAATAGAAAGATACGCAGCTCTCTGCGTATTCTTGAAAAAAAAGCAGCAGAGCAGACAGAGCGGAGCGATGCTGCAAGGAAGAAGACCTGGAGACGCGCGCCAAGCAAACAACGCTTTTTTTTTTTGCCGGTAAATTTTCCTAGTGGCAGTTTGAAAATAGGACTCTTATAGAAGGCGTAGAGGTAACAGAGGAGGTTGCGGCTGTTGTAATCTACACGCTATGGAACCTATGGAAAGAGAGGAACAGGAGAATTTTTCAAAATCAATCGCTACAGCCGCAACAGGTATTGAAGCTTGTCAAGGAGGAGATGCGGATGAGGGAACTGGCATACGGCCAGCAGCAGGGAGCACCGCATCAGCTGCAATAGAGTAGGCTTTCACCGTTGCCTCTGTTTACGAGCTCAAACCTTTTCTGTAATAAGCTCATGTACCGGACCTTTATGTCTTCTTCTACTTAAATGAAAGAGCACTGCTCCTGCTCAATGTTCGAAAAAAAAAAACAGAGGAGGTTGCGTGATCTTCGCCAGTTCCAGTTCGTATCGTACGCGGAACCGTGGCCATTGATCCGCTACCGCTATTCCCTCTTGTACAGCGGAAACCGCTTGCATGGCACGCCGGGGCGACGCCGCCACGCTCCAGCCGATCTCCTCCTCGAGATCTTCGCGCGCACAGACGCCGCCACGCTCCTCCGCTGCGCCGCGTCGTGCAGATCGCTCCGCCGCGACATCCGCCGCCCGGCCTTCATCCGCCGCGTCTGCCATGACGGACCGGATGCCATCGTGCCCCCGCGTGTCCTCGGCTTCCTCGGCCTCACGTCCATGCCGCCGCCGTCCTTCTCCCTGGCGCACCCGGCGACGCCCGCGGCGGCGTCCCTCGCCGAGACGCACCTCGAGCCGTTCGTCTCCCGCAGCGCCGGCGCCGACGCCGGCCGCCTCGCCGGCTACCGGACACTGGCGTCGCGCGACGGCCTCGTGCTGCTTTGCCGTAGGCGCTGGGAGTACATGACGCGCGAGGTGACGATGTGCGTGTACGACGCCATGACCGGCAAGGGCACCTTCTTCCTCGACCCGCCGGACACCGGCATCGCGCGGCACGGCTACGATTCCTTTTTTCTTCTACGACAAGTTCGTCCTCCTGACGGCCGCGGACGGCGTCGGCTGCCCCTTCCTCGTCTTCTCCGCCGATTTCTCCCAGCTCAGGACCGGCCCAGGCTCCGTCATGGTCCGGACTTTTTCGCGGTCGTCGGACTCGGCCGGCGCATGGAGCCCGTCACATTTGCTAGACATTCCCGCCTGCTGCGGTACAGTAACAAGGAGCCATGCGACAGCGTTGCCGTCCTCCGCGGTGGTTTCATCCACTGGCTTATTCGAAGCGGCCAGCAGGACTTCTACATCTTCACCTACAACGTCCTCACGGCGGCATCCGGGTGGATCGAGCTCCCGGCCGAGGTCCCGGCCGAAGCCGCTTCTCTCATAAGCTACATCTGCTGGCAATCCTCGCCGACGAACGGGACGCGGCTGAGCTTGCTCGTGACGCACAAGTTCAAGATATCCGTCAGGCTGCTGCTGTCTGCCGACGATGATGGCGCCTGTGGGCACGGCAGGCTGTGATCGACAACGGCGTCAATTGTGTACTCTGAGCCTGAGCTGCACGAGAGGTATCGCCCCCACCGGCCCACCGGAGTAGACATCATGGGCATCGGGGCGAGGACGGCGCGGTAATCTTGCTATCGCACTCAACGTTCAGCCTGTCTGGGTCGGAATTTGAAGAGGTTGAAAAAGGGCTCATCGTTCTTGACTTGGAGACGAACGAGATGCGCGTGGTTAGCAAGAAGAAGCACGCCTTCCTGTACGAGATCGACATGGCCTCGCGATTATTAGCCATGAAAAACTTCTAATGTTATTTATTTTGTTTTACTAATAAGAAATAATATACATACATAGAGAGACAAACTTCTAATATTCTTATAGTACTTGAAATTGATTAGTATTTTTATAGTTATGTATCATTAGAGTCAGTCTATTATAATGACAAGATTCTACCAAAACAAAATAATGAAAAGACATATTAGTTATGCTAGTCCATCAACCAGTGCAGATGCATGTTTGTGATTTTGGAAAACATGGATATCAGAAAGGCTTACAAATATTTGGCTACATGTTTAAGTATATGCTCTCTTCCCGTCAGTATGTAATGTGCATGACATATAATTTGAAAAAGTCAAAACATGTAACTTTTTGGCCAACAATTAACCAAATTATAATGTGTTTAGCGCACAATTATTAAAGTTATCTATACAGTATATTAGTTTAAAATGACAAACATATCCAAAGTTCTCAAAGCCCATCGACCCGTGCGCACGCACATTCTTCCAATTTGAAAAGCATGAACTCCGGCCATCAATGTATAGTATAGCACATGTTAATTTGAAAAAGTCAAGTGTTTGCAATTTTTGACCAGCAAACTATTAAATTTTTTTATATGTTTCATTGGTATATGAAAATATGTTAATAGATGTGTACTTCAAAATGCTTTAATATGAAGTTGATTTTTTTATTTAAAAAGACTATTTAGTTTCAAAAAATAACCCCTTTATCCAGGCTATTAAATTATCGAACCAAGCAGCCACCGGTACGTATTGTTTCCCCAATTCCAATTCGTATCGTACGCGGCGGATCCGTGGTCATTGATCGTCCGTGCTTTGTCTTGTAATAAGTACACATGGGAAAGCGCTTTGCACGCACGGACGATGCCACCACGCAACAGAGCCCGTGCTGAGTTCGCGGCGGCGGAGGCCATGCCGGGATGTCCACTCCCGGTCGATCTCCTCCTCGAGATCCATACGGAAAACGGCTATATGCCAAGAGCCAAACTCTTTGCCGAGAGCTATTTGTCGGGCTCTCGGCAAAGAGCCTATTTGCCGAGAGCCAACGGCAACACTCTCGGCAAAAACAGGGCCCTCGGCAAACATATACTTTGCCGAGAGCTAGATGTCAGGGCTCTCGGCAAAAGTATCCTTTGCCGAGAGCCATACTATAGAAACTCCGGCAAAAAAAAAACCTCGGCAAACAGGATCACGTGCCACGCACATGCAGCGGCCGCGCGTAACGGAACCAAACTCCGTCAAAAGTTTGCCGAGGGTTCGTTAGGGACACTCGGCAAAGGTTGGTATTTGCCGAGTGTAGAGGCTAACACTCGGCAAATAGTAGTTTTTGCCGAGAGCCTTTCCTGGACACTCGGCAAAATAAATTTTTTTTTCCGTTTTTGGCCACTATTTTTTTAACCTTCCTTGTATGTATGCAAGGTACATCATGTCAAATTGGTTTGTGTTTTTATCGAATGTTGGCTATATTTAAGTAATTTATTTTATTTAAAGTATTTATTGAAGGTAAGTCAAATTTGAACTGCAAGTGATTGAAATAATGAAATATAGTGACTCGAAAAATGATATTCATGTTTCTAAGTCCAATTGAGGCCGTAACCATGAAATGGAAGGAAAAATCATGTTTCTTGTACATAAAAATTACAGCGAATATGGGGTCGAATTGTATTTTATTTTATAAAATACAAACGAAGTGCGAAAATTATGAGACTTGCTCTGCCATCACTAAATGATACGTGGAGGTCATGGTAAATCGTAGAAAAGTTTCGCAAAAGTTCGTACGTACATTGTTTAGAAACTGGAGCTTCCCCGAAGAAGGCCCATAGAGTTGTGATGTGTACGTTTAGATTTCGAATCAATTCGACGGCGACGTTATGGTTTTGCTGTAAATCTTTTTTTGTAGGCAACAGAACATGTAACATGTATCACGACAAAGTTTTGTGAATTTTTGAATTTTTTTGTGATTTTTAAAATTTTTTTTGAACTTCACTTTGAAAATATTTGCCGAGTGTGGGCCCATGGCTCTCGGCAAAAGCGTTTTTGCCGAGCGTCTTTTCTTTGCCGAGAGCCGAAATCGCGGCGCTCGGCAAAATTTCGATCTAGATCTTGGGCGCGCCGGCCTCTTTCTCTCTCTCTCTCTCTCATTCATCTTCTTCCTCGCATCGAAGCCGAGCCGCCGACACCCGCGCCCCGCCCGCCACCGCGCCCTCGCCGACGTCTGTGCTCCCCGGAAGACGCCCGCGCCGGAGCCGCCACCCGCCACGCCTCCTCCTTCCTCGCCGGCACCCCACGTCGCCGCCACCCGCCACGCCGCCCCGGTCCCGCACCTCCACCAACGCGGCGAGGCGCCTCCGACGACGCGGGTCGACGCGGACGCCTCCCCGGACGGCGACGCCCGCCTCCACCCGCCCCTCCCCCGCA
The DNA here is from genome assembly GCA_012490785.1 of Eragrostis nindensis. Taxonomy (NCBI): domain Eukaryota; kingdom Viridiplantae; phylum Streptophyta; class Magnoliopsida; order Poales; family Poaceae; genus Eragrostis; species Eragrostis nindensis. The sequence continues at coordinate 56,382 of JAAXCT010002611.1, forward strand.
CCAGGGCCGCTCCCCGGCCGACGCCGCCGCCCCCCGTCCCCGGACCCGACGCCGACGCCCCCGTCCCCGGGCCCGACGCCGCCGCCGTGACCCGCCGCCCCACCGCCGCCGGCCCCGACGCCCACCTCCACGGCCCCAAGGTCTCCCCGGGGCCCCGACGCCGCCGCCCCCCGCCGCCGTGACCCGCCGCCCCACCGCCGCCGGCCGTCGACGCCCAGGAAAGGTGAGGTTCTCTCTTTTTTTTCTTTTTTTTGTTTTTGTCAATAATGAAATATGAAATAGATTGCATTTCTGTTTTTGTTAATATTTAAAATGGATAGCTTGTATGTTGTGACATATTTACAAATGAGGAATAGGGTGGAAACGAGGAATTCGAAAATAGAATTTCTTGGAAACGAGGTATTTGATCGGTAATTGCTACATATTTGTGAAATGAGGAATTGGTTGGAATTATTTGATTGGTCAGATTGAAATTGGACCAAGTGATTTGGTTGTTTGAATTGGAGCAAGTGGTTACAATTGGATGTGGTTGTCGGCCATCGTGCCGTTGTTTTCTTGCAGGTTTTCGGAACCTCTCCGTACAGGGGAGGTGCTGTCAAAATTTTGAATTGACGGTTTTATGTTCCATTCTTTGCAGGAGAGGAGAGGCTTTTCCACCGTCAGGTGTCGGAGCTTTGCAGGAAAGCAAGGTGAGACATAAAAGACCCCTTTTTTCCATATATTCATGTTTGTAGGTAACGCGTAACCTAGGCGTCTCCCGTTCGAAACAGATACAGTTGGAGATATGCAGATCTTTGCATATCTATGACCGTATCTGTTTCGAATTGTCCACGTTTTTTGGACAGCCCGAGGATGCGTAGATGGAGTTAGTTTCCATGGTCTATTCCAGTTTGAGACAAGTTTCGGCACCATCTCCCTGTTGTTCTCCGGATACACAATCTCCCTCCCCGGACGTGTATTTGGAGAACAGCGGGGAGGTGCTGCCGAAATTCTGTCTCGGACCGGAGTAGACTTTGGAAACTAACCCCATCTACGCATCGTCGGGTGGGATTAGGACCTATCTTCACCTAGTAGACATTGTAAACATCGCGTAGATGGCAATGAATTTTATATTGCTCGCTTATATGTTAGAGGATGGATGACCGTGAGTGGATGTACAAGGGCCGCCCAAGTCAGGGTTGTGAAACAAGTGAATGGATTGACAAGGCCGGTGCTTTCTTGGAACAAGCATTTGGCAATGTTAAAGAAGGTGGTGTCACTTGGTGTCCCTGCAGCCGTTGTAACAACACAAGGAAACAAACAAAGTTTGAGATGAGTAAACATCTTGCTAAGAATGGATTTACGGCAGACTATACCCGATGGATCTACCATGGTGAAGCCGATCGTATGAGAGAGGAGGTCGTGAGACAACGAGTCGATGACTTTGATGATGATGCCGGGGTAGGAGAGGAGACATGTTACATGACTATCATGAAGCACAGTTCCATGAACAACCAAGGGAGGAGGAGCCAGAGGAGACCGCAAAGGCGTATTATCACATGTTGTCTGCGGCACAACAACCTCTTCACGGGCATACCAGGATTTCTCAGCTGGATGCCATTGCACGCCTAATGGCCGTAAAGTCCCAGTTTAGCTTCAGTCGGAATGCCTTCGATGTTATGTTGACAGTTATTGCCAGCCTGCTTCCGGAAGGGAACATTCTGCCAAAGAGCATGTATGAGGCACAAAAACTCCTTAGTGCACTTAAGATGCCGTATGAGCAGATTCATGCGTGTCCGAAAGGATGCGTCTTATTCAGGAAAGAGCATGCGGAAGCAAAATACTGTCCAAAGTGTGGATCTTCTAGATTCATGGAGGTAGACGCTGTGAAGGACAAAAGAGGCAGCTCTCACGGTCCCCGTGAAGATCCTAAGGTACCTTCCATTCTTACCGAGGATCCAACGGCTTTACATGACCGAGGAATCCGCGAAACAGATGACATGGCACAAACACGAAACACGATACAGGCCCACTAAGCTTGTGCATCCATCCGATGGTGAAGCATGGAAACATTTTGATGGGATTCATCGTGACAAAGCTATGGAGGCTCGTAATGTACGTGTGGCACTGGCGACAGATGGGTTCAATCCTTACGGAATGGGGTCTGCCCCGTACAGTTGTTGGCCTGTGTTCGTTATACCCCTCAATCTCCCCCCGGCGTCGTCTTTCAACGACAGAACATTTTCTTGTCGATGATAATTCCGGAAAATCCGGGGAATAATATGTGTGTTTACATGGAGCCTCTGATTGATGATTTGATCCGTGCTTGGGAGGAAGGGGTATGGACATACGATCGAGCTTCAAAGACAAACTTCAGAATGTATGTTTGGTACTTCTACTCTCCATGACCTCCCGGCGTATGGTTGTTGTTTCTGCGGCTGGGGCGTTCACTCGAAGTTTCCATGCCCAGTATGCAAGCATCTTGTTAGGTTCATTTGGTTGAAGAAGGGTGGCAAGTTTTCTTCGTTCGACCAACACCGACAATTTCTCCCTCTTGACCATCCATTTAGAAGAGACAAAAAGAACTTTACAAAAGGGTGTGGCAGTTCACGACCCGCCACCGCAATTCATGAAAGGTCCGCAGGTGCGTGCTATGTTAGATGCTCTCGAGGTCGATGAACAAGAAGGTGGTTTTGTGGGATATGGTGAGTTACATGCCTTCACTCAGATCTCGGGCTTGTTTAGGCTTTCCTATATGGAAGACCTTCTTCTTCCACATAACATTGATCTAATGCACACTGAACATGGCATTGGCGTTCCACTTTTCGGAACAATCATGGACATTCCTGATAAGACTAGGGACAACGTTAAGGCAAGAGTCGATCAAGCAACTTTATGCAATAGACCTAAGCTAGATATGGCGCCACCTAAATCCGGCAAGTCATGGAGGAAGCCTCCGGCCGATTTCGTCCTTACGAGGCCGCAAAGGAGGGAAGTACTAGAATGGTTCAAAACGTTAATGTTCCCTGATGGGTTTGCAGCGAACCTGAGTAGGGGAGTGAATTTGACTACTATGCGAATCAATGGGGCCAAGAGTCATGACTACCACATCTGGCTTGAGCTGCTTCTTCCGGTCATGGTTCGAGGCTATCTCCCTGATCATGTGTGGCAAGTTCTGGCAGAGTTGAGCTATTTCTTCCGCCAGCTTTGTGCTAAGGAGATATCTAAGACCGTGATTGAAGAGATGGAAAAAATGGCGCCTGTGTTGCTCTGTAAGCTGGAGAAGATATTTCCACCTGGCTTGTTCACTCCGATGCTGCATATGATTTTGCACCTCCCGTATGAGGCACGAATGGGGGGGCCTGCGCAGAACCGTTGGTGCTACCCAATTGAGAGGTGTCAAAAGGTTCTTCGAACTAAATGTAAAAATAAATGCAAAATTGAAGCTTCTATTGCAGAGGCATACATTCTTGAGGAGGTGTCAAATTTCACAACAAAATATTATTCTGACAACCTTCCGAGTGTGCATTATCCACCCCCTCGTTACAACGCTGGCGAAAATGATTCGACCCTCAGCCTTTTCCAAGGGCAATACGGACGTGGAGGTGAAGGGACCAACAAGAACCTGACATATCAAGAGTGGTGCACTATCATGATATATGTGTTGACCAACCTTGCCGAAGTGGTGCCGTACATGAAGTAAGTTATGAATAAATTTTATAATTTCCGCATCGATCCCAATTGTTCCGCATCCAACCCACTTGGTCCATATATTGATACAGGGAATTTCTTGATGGATTCTGGCATGCCTCAAGGCCTCCTACCCCACAGGAAGTTGATACCCTTCTTCGCAAGGGTGCGGGAAATGGATCGCCCGATTTCATTTCTTGGTTCAAACGGAAGGTATTTAGCATTTCCTTAGTATGACATTATAAGTTGCTCGTACGTGCGAATAATATAACTAACTATCCCAATTGAACTTGCAGGCCCAAACCGATCAATCTATGAATGCCGAGCTGAGACAGGTTGCCAATGGCTGTGTCTATAGGGTCAAGTCATTTGGAAGCTATGACGTTAATGGGTACCGCTTTCACACAACAAGCTACGAGCAGAATCGGCCTAATCGAAAAACCACTAATACTGGAGTCTTTACTCAAGGTGACGATGGGGTCGAGTATTACGGAAGAGTTGAAGAAATATACGAAATCATGTTTGATGGTTGCAAACCTCTTACTCTTGTCATACTTAAATGCCATTGGTTTGATCCTGAAGCAGTGAGACGGACCCCTAATATTGGGCTAGTCGAAATTCGACAGTCATCCGTCTATCCAGGAGACGATGTATACATTGTGGGTCAACATGCCACACAAGTTTATTATCTCCCATACCCGTGCCAAAACGATGACCGTCTCAAGGGTTGGGATGTTGTGTACAAGGTATCACCACACGGTAAATTACCTGTCCCAAACAATGAAGATTACAATATAGACCCAAACACAAATGTCGACGGAGAGTTCTTCCAAGAAGATGGGCTAGAAGGGGCTTTGAGATAGACTTAACCGAAGAGATTGGAATGGGAAGTAGACATGAAACAGTTGTTGACGACGACGCTGGAGATGAGGTTCAAAATGCGAATGACTTGCGATTACTTGAGCGCTTACATTTGAACGAGGACATTTCGCCTTCGGAGAACGTGGAAGATGATCTCGACATGCGTGATAGTGATGATGAGGCATACGATGAAGCTAATCCCGATCTTGATGATTATTTTTATACATGTATGGTCAGCACTAATTAATTGAATATTTTCATTACTATATTAGTTTGTAATACATGTTTTATTTATTTTGCATATGTTTCGAAATACTGATAGATTTAATCTTTTTTAATTGCAGGTGATTGATCAAAGATGGTGGGCGGGGGTATGCTGAGGTCGGTGACGTCCCTTACGGTCGGAAGGGGTCCGGCTCAGGTGAGGGGTCCGAGGCCAGGAGGGGTCGAGTGAAGGGTCGAGGAAACAGAGTGGCGGCAGGCGTCGAGGAGGGAAGGCTGCGAGGGACCCGTCGCCTTCCCCTTCCGTGCACGAGTCTACTGAGGACGACGAGCAGGAGGTGCAGGAGCAGGAGCAGTCGGTCCAGGAGGAGATACCTTCCGCTCACGGCTCGGAGGAGAGGGAGGAGGAGGAGGAGGAGGAGGAGGAGGAGGAGGAGGAGGAGGAGGCGTCAGGGGCTGGTGGTTCTGAGGGCGCGCAGAGTGTGTTTCTTAGAGGTCCTGCACAACTCCCGCCGCGACCGATACCGTTTGACAAACGCCCGTTGGTTCGACCCACGGCGAAGAAGTAAGTAACTTTAAATGTTAACTCATTTGATATCTTATCAATCACAATAAAGACTAATCATTTGTGTTGATCACTTTGGCAGGGGTTGGGCGAGGATCGCTCCAGGTGACCACAAGCGTTTGCCCAATGGCATCCTGGGTCTTCTGGTCAGGAAGCACTTTCCTGGCCTCGTGACTGTGGGCGACGAGGAGGAGCCGGCCTACACCTGGGAGCACTACAAAAAGGCCCCTGATTTCCCGGATCGAGATAACAGGCACTTTGACAACGTGGCGGCCCGGGTGGTGGAGGAGGAGTTGTGTGTAGTCATCTTTGCATTGCTTTACTCAATACATCGCATTCATTGGATATTCTTGAAATAATAACAGTATACATCGCGTCTATGTGCAGGATTTCTTCAGGGTCGAGCCAGAGTATATGGAGCGGGCGCGCATTGCGGCGTCCAGCTCATGTCCTAAACTCGTTACGGACATGATGTACGAGGCGCGCGTCCAGGCCATCATCACCTACTACGCTCGGTACCGGAACATGAGGGTGGAGAAGAGTGAGGCACGGACGGAGGAGAGAGTGAGGCACGGACCATGAGCTGACAACAATACATGGAGGTAATTGATCTTCTCGTATTTCCTATACTTGATTAAGTACGCTTACTTTCATCTTGCCATATTTCTACACTTTGTGACGTGTAGGTGATTCCGTGGTGGTGCGCCGCCATGGCCGGTGCTGGCAGTTCATTGTGGAGAGGTGGTGCGACCCCCAGTGGCAGGAGACGCACAGCGCTTGCCGGCAGCGGCGTTTGATGATGCCTGGTCCAGCACACCACCAAGGCAACCTTACCCTCGACCAGTACGCAGCTAGATGGGTACGTGAATTCATCTATTTGTTGTAATCATCTTTCTGTAGTTATTGTAACGTTCAATCTTGTATAATTTCTAATCATCTTTCTGTTTTCTTTCCAGTCGGCGGCGCACGGTGGGCAGGCTTGCCCCCCGTTGAAGGCTTGGGCTATGGCTCACAAGGGCAAGGCGACGTCCGAGGTCGACTACAACCCGGAGGACCCGCCCGAGTCGTACACCAACGCCACCGTCCACAGTCGCCTCAGTCAGTACACGTCGGTGGCTAGGGAGGTCCACGGGCCAGAGTGGGACCCGAGCACCGAGGACATGATGGAGAGGTCGTCATGAGGGTGGGTGGAGGTAAGAAGCACGGCCGTTACTGGATTGCAGACAGCACGCTGGACACGGCCACTACTCCCACCCTCTCCCAGATCCGAGCAAGAAGCTCGGCCTCAGCCCCGCCCATACGCCCACGGCAGACTTCTTCACAGATCCAGCTTGAGCAGCTCCAGGTTAGTTATTTTTTATTCGTCGTTCATTGATTCTTACATGGCTTTGCCTTGCATTGTAACGTTGGATGAAAATATTATAGGCCCAGATGGACGCGAAGCTGCAGGAAGAGCGGCAGAGGATCGAGGCCCAGATGGAGGCGAAGCTGGAGGCAGAGCGGGAGAGGACTGCGCTGATGATGGGCGCGATGTACCAGTACATACAGAGTGTGCCCGGTCTCCCGCCGCCGCCTCCAGGGCTGTTTTCGGTACAACCTGCTCTCGGCACTCCTCCGTTCCCCGTTACTCCTACAGGCACTCCGGTGAGTCACTTGAGATCCTTGTAGTTTCATTTCTTACTTCAAGTAGTAGAAAATGATACGATATAATCAGATGTTTTAGCTTGTATGCGTCTATTTTACACACACATCTCTTTTTTGTGCAGAATCAATCGGCGGGATCCAACAATCCGATTTCCCCGCCAAATGCTTGGTCACCGGGGTACCACCTCGTCAATGAACTTGTAGTTAGTTGTATTTGAACTTCTATTACTATATGAACCAAAACTTGCTAGTCGTGCTTGCATTTGTGAATTTGAACTATGTGTACACTTTCTATGTGAACTTGAGGTTGTGGTCATGTGGTTTAGTGTTTGGGATGATTTTGTGCCCGTGATGATGATGGTGGTGATATATATGTATCTCTGTGATGGTGATTGTCTATGTTTGATTTGGTGTGATTTGGTCCAGGTTATAGTGAATTTAAACATTTTATAGCAATCTGTTACAATTATTTGCCGAGTGCCTCAGGTATTTGCCGAGCGCCCCGGACAAGGCTCTCGGCAAAGGGGACATATCTGTCGAGCGCTAACAGCTGGCTCTCGGCAAATACGACCACCTTTGCCGAGAGTCGGCTGACGTGGCGCTCGGCAAAGGTGAAGGATTTGCCGAGCGCCGTCTGTCGTGGCTCTCGGCAAACTTGACGTGACGGCCGTTTGGGTGCCGTCACGTTACTTTATTTTGCCGAGAGGCTTCCTGGCTCTCGGCAAAGTATTTGCCGAGCGCCCGACGTTTGGCTCTCGGCAAAGAGGCCTTTGCCGGCAATTTTTTGCCGTATGTCCTTTGCCGAGTGTAACACTCGGCACAGTTTGCCGAGAGTTTTTGGCCTTTGCCGAGCGCCCCTGGCGCTCGGCAAATGAGCGGTTTCCCGTA
>JAAXCT010002612.1:0-64181 GCA_012490785.1 Eragrostis nindensis
AAATTTTTGAATAAGACGAACGGTCATACATGATCTCCGAAAGTACTTTGACATGGAGGTAGTAATTTTAAAAGTATGCTATGTACAAAAATTTTCTATGACTTGAATATGATAACAACTCTGTTATTACAGTAGTAGCAAGTGATACAATCGTATCAATATGTGTAACACTTAGTATATTGTGTATAAAAATATAATTTCGTTACACAATATATAACACATAAGTGGATATTAGATAATATACTAAAGACAGCATTCTATATATTGCATTAGTAGCTACAGTATGTTGAAAAAATATATATATTAACCACGAAGGTTGCTATAGAAACATTAAATTAACTTGTCACTAATGATATATCTAAGTAAATTTAAATAGTAATCACTATTGCTTGTTCTCGATAGTGACTTTGGTTAACATATGAGTAGTAACTTGTAAATACAAATACTACATAAATATTCACTTGTACAGTAAAGTATGTGTAGCACTTATGTTATACAAATTCGCGTAAGCAAAAAAAGACATCAAAATACATGCAAATGGGATCTATGTCACACCCCAAAATTTCAGTTTTGGGATGTGAACCGTTTTCCATCTTTAACACACCAATTTTCTCAATTTTAAAGGTTTTTCTTTAATTTTTGGATATTCTATATTAAAAAGGAATTTATTTGTTGTTATAAAAATGGTTATATTTTATTTTCTTAGTTTAAAGTCATATAAACAGGATTTGGTTTGATTGTAAATTTTTAAACTAAAGAAACAATAGCTTCTAGGATTTGTGTTTGTAAATGAATTAAAGGATAAATTAAAGCCTTTTATACTTCCTTTTTATGTTATTAGTTTTTGCCTAAATTCTAAAAGTAGTTTTGAATTTGAATAAAATAGGAAAACTCCTCTCTTAAATGGACCCAAAAATCCTCCTAAAAGCCCATGCAGCAGATACGTTCATTGTGCCCTTGCCTTGTGCGCTTGCTAGCAAGGCCGCCAACTTGACACTGGGCGGCCGCGATGATGGCTACTATGGGGGCTCGATAATGTGTTGACATCTTTAAGGGGAGTGGGGTAACAGCGAGAGATGTCTGGGTAGGGCGTGTTTTCCGTGAAGAAATTTTTTAAAAGTCCTTTATGCATTCAAATATAAATGGAAATTCAGAAATGCAGTTTTGTTCTGTAAGACACTAAAACCAATGTTTGCTAGAAAGACAGTGCTTTTTTTTCTGAAAGAGAGAGACAATAGGTTCATGCAATTAACTGGATGAAGCCATGGTGACAAATTCACATATATGCCGCCGTTGTGCTCTAAAATCATTGATTCCATTACCAACATAAAGAAGCATTGTCCGCTAGAAAGAGACAAAAAGCATTGAACTTTTTGCGGGAAAAAAAGTTACAGATGAGCGCACAACACTTGAAGTGCCATCAACAGATGAGCGCGTGTTCCGTGCAGATTCTTTGGCTGTATTCAAATCCAAATTGACATACTGAAATACTGAATGCAGTTTGGTACTGTTATGCACATTAAAACCACTGTTTGCTAGAAAGAGAGTTCTTTTTTTTTCTGAAAGAGAAGTTTCATGCAATTAACTGATAAATGAAGTGATGTTGACAATTTCACATATATGCATCATTGTTCGCTATAACATTGATTCCATTATCGACATAAAGAAACAATTTCTGCTAGAAAGGGACAAAAAAAACATTGAATTGATATGATGAAATTATTTAAACAGCTATATAGGTTCTGCTCGGACAAAAAACAAAGCTTCTTCTGTTCAATCCTCGGGGCTTACAAACCCTTTGAAATGTCAAAGTACATTGTTTGTTGAATTGGTAATGCACATTTATTTTAAGTTCATTATGAAGGAGTTTTTTTCTTGTAATTAATGCAGTTTTCTACACATCATAACTAATGCATTTTTAAGTTTTAGATCCAAATTTTAGTTTATGTCATATTCACCAGTTGAAGATGTTTGCGTTATGGGAGAGCTTATTGCGCGTCCCTTCTATCCGTACACACAAGAGTACCGTGGCCTGTCAAAAGTCGCCACGTTTTCTCAAAACAGTTAAACCTGAGAGAAGCAAGTTCACGCGGATGGTCCTTAGTTTTTTACGTCATCGCATTTAATGCAAACTTTAAAAAGTCATATTTCACTCATACGATGTCTTTTTTTATTTATTCGATTTCACCGTTAAATTCTACTGACAAGACGAACAAAACTAGATCTCATGTGTATATGTTCTAAACTTTGTTTTATATAAGCTACAGTATTATATAAGTTACTACCATGTCTAAAACATGTGTTGCTACCTTGTAAATTTAAAAAAGTATAGCAATTTGTGTTATACGTATAGTAGTAACTTACTCCCTCCATTCCAAATTACTTAACGTTTTTTACTTTAAAAATAACGTTTGACCGCTCGTCTTATTCGAAATTTTATGCAAATATCATTTATCTTGTTATGATTTGTTTTATCATTAGAGATATTTTAAGCATGTTTATTTGTTTTAATATTTACCCAAAATTTTTGAATAAGACGAACGGTCATACATGATCTCCGAAAGTACTTTGACATGGAGGTAGTAATTTTAAAAGTATGCTATGTACAAAAATTTTCTATGACTTGAATATGATAACAACTTCTGTTATTACAGTAGTAGCAAGTGATACAAGCGTATCAATATGTGTATAAACTTAGTATATATGTGTATAAAATATAATTTCGTTACACAATATATAACACATAAGTTGATATTAGATAATATACTAAAGACAGCATTCTATATATTGCATTAGTAGCTACCAGTATGTTGAAAAAATATATATATACCACGAAGGTTGCTATAGAAACATTAAATTAACTTGTCACTAATGATATATCTAAGTAAATTTAAATAGTAATCACTATTGCTTGTTCTCGATAGTGACTTTGGTTAACATATGAGTAGTAACTTGTAAATACAAATACTACATAAATATTCACTTGTACAGTAAAGTATGTGTAGCAACTTATGTTATAACAATTCGCGTAAGCAAAAAAAGACATCAAAATACATGCAAATGGGATCTATGTCACACCCCAAAATTTCAGTTTTGGGATGTGAACCGTTTTCCATCTTTAAACACCAATTTTCTCAATTTTAAAAGGTTTTTCTTTAATTTTTGGATATTCTATATTAAAAAGGAATTTATTTGTTGTTATAAAAATGGTTATATTTTATTTTCTTAAGTTTAAAGTCATATAAACAGGATTTGGTTTGGATTGTAAATTTTTAAACTAAAGAAACAATAGCTTCTAGGATTTGTGTTTGTAATGAATGAAAGGATAAATTAAAGCCTTTTATACTTCCTTTTTATGTTATTAGTTTTTGCCTAAATTCTAAAAGTAGTTTTGAATTTGAAATAAAATAGGAAAACTCCTCTCTTAAATGGACCCAAAAATCCTCCTAAAACTAAAGCCCGGAAGCCCTAATAACCTTACGCCTTCGGCCTGCTCTCCCTTGCCCGGACTGGGCCGAGCCCACCTCCCCTCTCCTTTTTCCCCCCTGCATGCAGCCCCACCAGGCCGGCCCACCTGAGCCAGCCCTGCAGCCGCGCCCCACCCTTCTCCCTCCTCCCGCCGCCGCGCGCCCGCCATCTCCGCCGGAAACCGTCGCCGCTGCGTCTATGCCGCACTCCCCGTGTAGGAACGCCTACACCACCTCCCTCCTTCACTCCCCTTCCGTTTCCCTCACACATTTTCTCCTCTTATCGCCGAATCAAAACGCCCGGCCATGAATGGCCATTATCATCCAACGAGCTCTGCACCTGGCCATCTCCCTTCGCTCCCGACCCTATAAAGACGACCCCGCGCTCCCCCTCGATCCCCTTTCGCTCTCCCGCAACTCGCTGCCTCCATCCTCTCCTGTATCGCCACCCCGTTTTTCTTCTCCGTCTCGGTCAACCGCGCAACGGGGTCGATCTCCACCCCGAGCTCGAGCCCGCCCCGATTGAGCTGCAAGTGACGATCTCCAACACCACATGAGCCTCCCCAATCGGTTCCTGCGCCATCTTCCTCTCCCTGTCGTGCTCCCCACGAGTAGCCATGGCCGCCACTGCAACTCCCCGTCGCAGTACCACTTTCCAGTAGCCACCACTCAAATTGAGGCCTCAAATGGAACAGAAGCACATAGAGCATCCGATTCCCCCAGTTTCTGGCCGCCCTATCCCCCTTCCTCCATGCGAATTCGAGCTCCATAGCCCGTCTATGGTGAACGGGAACAGAGGAGGACGAACCTACACTGTATCGATCCCCATCCGTCTCCCTGTTGTTGGACAGAAAAATCACCCGTGTTGGGCTTCCCTACCAGCGACAGCCCACATGGACCCAACAGGCCTTTCCCTGTGTACCCGAACAACACCAGCAGCCCAGCACCACGTGCTCTATCCTTTTTATTTTTCGGATTAATCCAACAGTCAGCACTCAAAAATCAATATCTCTACCACCCGAGCTCCAAATGACCTGATTCTTCCCCCTAAATTCAAGGAAAATCATGCTCTATCCATTCCTTTTAGTCTCATATTTTGTTGAGCTCCTTCTCTATATATTTATATTTATTTGTAATTGTTTGCTTGTTTTGTTTGCCGGTAAATGCGCGAATAGGATAATACGATCGAGGATCATATGAAGACATTGAAGATCAGGAATGGTACACACTGAGCAGCAACACTATGAAAGAGGCAAGTGTCCTTGACGCATCTTGTACCTAGTTTATAAATGTTTTTGTTTACAAAAATGTAGGCTTGAGTCAATATGCTATCGAACCTATATGCAGGGTTTACTAGAATTTCCATATCATTCCTTGTCGCTCTAGCTTGCTTTACTGTTTATGGGTAGAATTGCTTAGCCTTGCTCTGTGTCGGGTTGGGAAGGTTATAACTTGACTAATTGAACTGTTGTCACATGAGGGTTAAATGGTAATCTTGTAGAAACATGAAGTTTAGGATTTGGATGACTGGTTTGGAAAGACACTGCATTTGGGGTATACCGGTGCAGTTGGGGGCTACGTCCGGGGTATACCGGTAGTCCCCTGGTTTGTTGGTTGAGTCGTCTGAATCATTTCAAGGACCGGTTCGTGGAGCGACCACCCATGAAAACCGTACAGCCACGAGTGCCAAGTATGGGCGCGGCCAGGCCTAGTAAATAGTGTATGCCAGTTTTGTATGTGCCAGGTGGTGCGGGGACAGGAGAGCGTACTCCTCGGAACCGTCGAGAGCGCACAAAAGGGTTCTCTAGGGGTGAAGGGTATACTTCCCCTATGGGCGAATCCTAGTGGGCATGTACAGAGCTGGAGGAAGCTATGGAAAAGCCTTGTTGTGATCTCCTGGCCGCACACCTAAGGAAGTGTGCATATGTGCTTGGCCGGCATCGGCATAAAGGAGACTTTAGTCCACCTGGTAACAGGGGACGAAATCACAAACTCGTGGAGAAATGTGTACAACCTCTGCAGAGTGTAAAACTGTCATGACAGCCGTGCTCACGGTTAAGAGCGGCATGAACCCTCACACGATTAGTTGGGAATGATGGTTGGATGGGAAATCACAGTAGGGTAACTGTGATCGGGTGGTGAACCCGTATATGTACAGGTAGAGTAACCTGTAGAGACGTACAGGGTGGTTGGAACCCTTGATCTTGGCAAGGTAGAGTAACCTTGGCCGTTTGGAGATATATATCACCTAGTAAATAGGAGTTGCTTTTATAAAATATTTTACCTAACTGCATTTATGCAAATAAACCCCTTTAAGCCTTTCTTGTTATTAGCCAACATGTCATACTTTCCCCCACTTGCTGAGTACTCTATGTACTCACGTGAACCATGTACCTTTTCCATTTGCTGCTCAGTGAATGAAGCTATCAAGGAACGCCTCAAGGATGAGAGGTGGAGATCTAGGCCTGCGATTCTTCCGGTCGACTTCCTGTGGAGTTGAAGGACGCCAACGTTTAGAATTATTCCGCTACAATGTAATCTTTTATTTTAGACTATTTGGTCATTCTTGTAATAAAGTTATCAATTTAATAAAATATTGTTCTTTTATCACATAAATTGTCCTGTATGCGTGAAAACTTGATCCTGGACACGCATACAGATGCATTCGGTTTTGGTCTTTAAAACCGGGTATGACAATCTAGTTTTGTTCATCTCCTCATTTAGAACACTATAGTGAAAACGAAATATATAAAAGCGCACGTCGTTTGCAAGAGATAAAGTATTTTTAAATTTTTAACTTGACTAATTAATATGATGACCTCATGAGACACCAGACCGTATAAGGCCGCTCTTTAGACTTTTCGTTGTGTTATTCATGATAGTTCCATTTGTAGTTTTTTTATGTGAGCCTATCAGTTATCTTAAAAAAATGTGACCCTATTAGTTCAGGAAAAAATATATAAGCTTTTTTTTAGGAAAAAAATATAACTTGCATCTGTCATTTGGTAGCTGCCTACAAAAGCAAAGTCCTCCGTTTCCGTACCCTAAACATACACTGGATCCACGACGGCATGACGGCAGCATGAACACCCCGCCACCAGGCAATCGCCGCACGCCCAAGAAGGCCGTTCGCCTCTCCCTCAAGACTTCGGCCCATGGCTGCCGCCGTCGGGGAGGGACTGGACGGCGCTGCCGCTGGACCTGATCCTGTACGTGTTCCACAAGCTGGGCACCGTCGAGCTCCTCCTAGGCGGCGCCGCCGGGGTGTGCCGCTCCTGGCGCCGAGCCGCGCGCGACGAGCCCGTGCTGTGGAGCCTCATCGACATGCGCGGTCACCGCCACCGCTGCTCGCGATGGCACGTCCCTTTCGATGTGTTGGTGCAGGCCGCCTTACGCCGCAGCGGCGGGCGGTGCGAAGCCTTCTGGACCGACGCCGGCGACGATGACGTGCTACGACTACTCGCCCAGCAGTGAGACCTCTATTCTGGTTCAATCCCCTAGGATTTTGGATTTAGGGCTACTACTTAAAGATAAGAGGATGTTAATCACAAACGCAAATTTAGAAAGTTGAAGCTGTAATCTGCATTTCATCTTCACAGTGAATTATTTTTTGTTTAGTTTCACAGGCAAACATGATCCAAGTCCAACATTGGACAGAAGTTCCTTAGTTTGCATACAGCATATGTTTATCAAGAAAAGTCACCCACCTACCTACTTGTGAGATGAGAGTAGATAACTAATTTACCGTCAATCACCCGATGCCCTGTTTCATAATTCTGCTGTTATAATATATCGAACTAGTCCTTAATTTCACTCAGAAATAACTTATGATATATATGCCACTTACCCTTTTCTTTCTTTCCAACAAATTGATCTTGGTATATGCGTTTGATGTGCTATATAGCTAGGTACTTTTGATGTGTTATCACTGAGCATAATTAGCTTTGTGGAATAGAACAGGAACAGTTATTATGACCTTAATAAAACAAATTGCAGAGGATGCATGCAGCAGTATTTGAAACCTAGCTTTATAACTGAATCCAAAGTAATGTCAGAGTCCTGACATGTCAATTCCTGTTTTCCTTATGATCAAAACAGCTAGTTTTTGCATTAGATCTGCCCATCTCGGCTACTTTTCCCCCTTTTTTTTTTTGTTTGAAGTTCCCATTTCGTTCAACTCAGATTGTTTTTCTTCTTCCTTTTTTGATGACAAGCATAGTGGGCCTTTAATTAGCCGAACAGACAAACACATGACTTCCTCTTTCGTTAATTTGAATTTCGCTATCGTATATATACTGTTTACGAAAATACGTTATACTGTATCAGGGCATGCTCACTGAAGAGCCTTCGCCTCATCTCGGTCTTCTATTTCAGCATGGAAGGATTTACGTCATCAATAAAGATGTTCCATCTACTTGAGGAGCTAGAGATCTCAAAATGTTCCTGTTTGTTAAACGACGACAATACAATGGTTGAGGCTGTTGTGAAATCATGCCCGCTGCTGAAGCATTTCAGGCTTATCAATTGGACACCAGAATATCAAGACTCAAACATTAACAATGATGGGGAAGCCAGGGTAATTGCAGGCATGCGCAAGCTTCGTTCCCTGGAGCTTTATGGCAACCGCCTCACCAGTGAAGGATTGATGTCAATCCTTGACAACTGCGCCCACCTGGAGTTGCTTATCACTCGAAACTGCCCCAATTTGAAAGGGGACGGCGCTCTGCTAGCAAAGTGTGCAAGAGTCAAGATAGTGACACTAAGAGGGGATGACTATCCATACTATAAGGTCAGCGACAGACGTTATTGTTATTACGATTTGTGGGACTCCCATTGTTCTATCTGTTACTTTTTGAGCATTTACGAAGATGCCATTGCCAATGATGTGGATGACAGCTTC
The DNA here is from genome assembly GCA_012490785.1 of Eragrostis nindensis. NCBI lineage: Eukaryota > Viridiplantae > Streptophyta > Magnoliopsida > Poales > Poaceae > Eragrostis > Eragrostis nindensis. Next base: position 8,368 of record JAAXCT010002612.1, read on the forward strand.
TTCACTGACTACATTCAGGATTACTACGATTATTCCCGCTACTTAAATGGAGTGTATGTGACTGATTTTGATGACGACGAAAATAGCAACATGCTTTCCAAGAGCCAGCGTAGATACCTGAAGATTAACTCTTGATGTATGATCACAATATGGTGTGATGCTGAATGCCTTCTCCATTCAAATCTCTCGAAACACGGACACCCTTCACTGCAAGAGGTCACTGCTTCATTTCTTAATTCATATATCACTCGCTCTGATCCATGCTGTGAGACAGGCGTTGAGCTCCATTGAGTTCGTTCATCGTTGGAGAGGTTTCTAACAAGGCAGCTCTGTTTCCTGGCAGCGTTGCCTCTAGGCGCGTTCACCCGTCGTGAGATCCAGAAGTTGTAACTAGAAAAGTCTGTAACTATCGACACATCACACATGGTCAGAATACTCTAGGTGGAAATGAAAGGATGGTTTTTGATGGCATAGTAGATTTTGATTACTTCTCGATTTGAAAATGCATGATTGCTAAAATCTACTACCTCATAGAAGTTCTGTGTTTCATGGAAGTCTTGTTGTCGCTGATTCCCCTTAAAGAATTAAAATGGTGTCCTTTTTTTTGGAAGGATGGTTTGATAATGATTTTGTTTTCAATTGCCAAATAGTTAAATTATACTCCTAATTGGGTACCTAATTTTGAAACGTTCAAATCACTATTTGTTTGGACGGTTTTGTAATTACTTTTCAAACCACCGATCTAAGAAGACTTATCAGTTTTGTAAATTCGAGTCGGATTCAATGACATATTCACGGACCAAATTAGCTCCTTATAAACGTCGTCATGTACCGTTTCCTGTAAAAAGTTTGCCCTAATAACAGTCAACCTCGCGATGCCCGCCACGCCGCCGGCCGAGATCGGCCGAGTTCGGCGGCTGTCCCTAAAGGACTTCCGCTCATGGCAGCCACCGTCGGGGAGGGACTGGGCGGAGCTGCCGCTCGATCTGCTCTCCGTCGTGTTCGAGAAGCTGCATCCGGTGGAGCTCCTATTGGGCGGCGCGGCGGGGGTGTGCCGCTCCTGGCGCCGCGCGGCTCGCGACGAGCCCGAGCTGTGGCGCCACGTCGACATGCGCGGCTGCGGCGGCGACCGCTGCGTCCGGTCGCATGTCCCCACCCGCGAGCTGGTGCAGGCCGCCGTGCGCCGGAGTGCGGGGCAGTGCCGGGCCCTCTGGACCGACGACGCCGACGACGGCGTGCTCCGCTTCCTCGCAAAGGAGTACGTGAGATTCCTGTTTCGATCCCCCGCCTTGGATTTTATTTCTGGTTCATTAATTGTTGAATGCCCGTGAATATTATTTTGATGGATTTCATTGATTGTTGAATGCCCGTCGATTCTAGTAATTAGTAATTACAAAGATTACTGCTTTTTTTTTCAGGGACACGTCGCTGATGAGCCTCCGGCTCATCTCGTGCGGTGGGGTCTCAAATGAAGGACTGGTGGCGTCCATAAAGAACTTCCCGCTCCTCGAAGAGCTCGAGCTTTCATTGTGTGTAAATGTACAGGACAGTGTGGTGTTTGAATCAGTAGCCAAATCGTGTCCACGGCTCCACGCCTCAAGCACCTGAGGCTTATCAGGAAAAAACGACACTACTACAGTTGGATCGACGCTACTGTCGATGAAAGGGAAGCCAGGGCAATCGCAACCATGAATGAGCTTCGTTCACTGGAGCTTTACCACAACCGACTTACCCAAAAAGAACTCACGGCCATCCTCGACAACTGCACCTGCCTCAATTTGCATCGTTCGTGATTGCCCCAATGTGACAATGGATGACTCCCTCCTAGCGAGGTATCCTGGCCTCAGGATAGTGATACTACTAAAAGGGGATAACAATGTGTATAAGCCAAGAAGCCGCAGCTATGATATGTGGTGGATCGAGTGTCCTTCCTGTGACCTGTATTATCTCATTCGTAGTCTGAAGTACGAATTCAATAAGTTATTGGTCGACGGTTTCTTCCCCGAGGACCTTCAAGATTATGAGGATTATTCGAGATACCTAAATGGGGTGTATGTGACGGATTTTGACGACGACGAGGATTGCAGGATGCTTTCCAAGAGATTGCGAAGATACCTGAAGGTTAACAATGCAGAGCATAGCTGAATGTGCAGCATGTTGTTATTCAAGTGCCAAGATAGTGCTGAATGCCTCCACTGCTGAAACTCTGCAATCAGCAAGGTCACTGCATGCATTCTGAAAACAGGTTCTGCATCAGCCACATTTCCAACTGATATCCATCTGACCACAGTTTTCTGCTTCAGTTTGTCGTTGCATGTGAGGTGGAAAGTAGCTACAAAGAATAAGTTAATGGCACCTAAATTATTTCATCAGACGCTTTTATGAACTTGAACTTTTGGAGGTGCATGTTATCGATGAACCCAGGTACTCCCCATTGCCGGATCTGCATAATGTTTTGTTCAGTCCATAAAGTGTGTTGTATGGAGCACCTGTCACCTGGTCAGTAATGCAGAAAACTGCATATGGTTAACGAAGCAACATAATACTTCAGTTGAAAATTCTTCTATTGAGTGCGCATATCCAGTGAAACTCAGAAACTATGGAAAATCTGCAACTACAGGATGTTTGCAACTATAACATTTGCTGATTTCAATTGCTGAAGTTGGGGCATTTCCACTGGTAGTTCTGATCTCACCATGTTTTTTTTCCTCGTTTGTGGTGGTTCTGAAATCTGTCCTTCATGCATTTCACAAGTGTTTCAGAAGTGCAGCTCGTGTATGAACTTCCCAGAGGTTGATATTTAGATATTCTTCACGGTTGTTCATTACTGTTGTCAACAGCGTACTCCTGTTTACTCTTGTCAACAATCCCTTGTTGCTGCTACCTGGTAGCTATTTTAGTTTCTATCAGAACCTCAAAATCACACATTAGCTCCAATAACATTTTAGTGGTCAAAATTATAAGCCTCGTATATGCCGGTGCAATCCCTCTCGAGACAATCCTCACTCACCGTAAGGCTGACTCCAACAGAGAGAGGCAAATCCATTTTTGCCTCTCCAACTGCTACTGTACAAGATGCAGTTGTCTCCAACAGATGTTGCAAAGGCGCGACGCAATTTGCATTGGAGGAGAGAGACGATCCAAATTTGCAATCCCTCTCTCCTCGAATGCATTAGCCCGGGCGACGCGGCAGGTGGCGGAGAAGCGCGAACGAGCGGCAGGTGGCGGGGACGCGCGGGTCTGGCAAGCGGCGGCGCGCCGGTGGAGCCACCCCTCTCCGGCGAGCACTGCCCTTGGCCCCCTGCTGCTCCTCCCCTCTGAGCTCCTCCACGAGATCCGACGGCGACGACGGAGAACCGCACCCCTCCGCCGGGCAGCGCCAGCCAGCGCCACCGCCATCAGTGGAGCGCCCCGGACACCAGCACGCAGCAGCTCGGGGGTCGGTGCGGTAGCGATGGTGGCGCAGCGGACGCGGCGGGCGGCGGGGCGGCGGCGAGCTGGGCGCGGGGTGGAGGCGACGCTCGAGATTATCGCTGAGGCGAAGCCGGCGAGCGGCGGCAGCTCGAGCTGGAAGCCCATGAGGCTGGACGCCTCCTCTCCAGCCGCGACAATTCCTACCTCCTGCTTTCTCTTTCTTTCAGATTTGATTTGATTTCTCTTGCTTTTTGATGAGAAATCTTGTGCCTCAGTCCCAAATCGGTGATTCAGATTGACATGTCCCCTTCTTGCCTAGCGTCGCGCGTCGTCTCCAGCCGGTGCGGCCCCACGGCGGCCCCATCACAGCCGAGCGCTCGGTGCAGCCCTGTTCTTCTACAAGCACAGCTCAGCTTCAACGCCGTCCAGCGCAGCCATAATGGATTCGATTTGTTCATAAGTACCGTTCCTGTTTGTCTTCGATTGCTCCTCCACTACCTCACCTTCCCGTTTGTCTTCAATTGCTCCTCCAGTACCTCACCTGGTGCGCTGCTGCTCGCCGAGGAAGGAAGCGGTGGTGGTACTGGTACATGTGGAGGCGGCGGCTGTTGACCCGTTGGAGGACGAGGTGGTGGCCAAGGTGATGGACTCGGACGAGGAGGAGGTGGTGGCGTCGGCGACGGACACGCTCCGGGAGGCCACGCGAGAGAGAGCACGCCGCGCCTCCTCGACGCGCTGCGGCGGGTCCTGCTGCTCCCGCGCCACGCGAAGCCGGTGCAATAGGAGTGAAATGCAGTTGCTGTTGGAGACGGTGCTACGGGAATGAAATGCAAAACACTATAGAGGTGAGGCAATGGTCTATTTGCATCTGAAAAATGACTCTCCTTGTTGGAGTCAGTCTAATGAGGGTAATTAAACAGAGCAACGCTGGTTCAAACTGAGGAGCAAAAATATGCTGTCAGTTCCCAGATACGAAAATGCCTAACACTTGTGGATCGTGTCGCCTCCTCTGGCTGCTGCTACGTTTGCAGCCAGCTGTCTAAAGCGTCGCCCACCTGCTCCATCTGCGGATGCTCGACTGCCAATGTTGGCCGACCTGTACAATCACCCATGCTCTACAGATAAGCTTGGCCGCCTCTAATTTCAATCTGCTGGCTGTTGACCATGCACACCAGCTGAGAGCTCGATCGGGCGAACATTTACCACAATTTCCCCTCTCCGTGCAGCAGGGAGTGCCGAACGTTGCGACGATAGCAGCTTGTGTATAGTGAACTGCAATCAACGGGCTGGCTTGCGTGGAGCCTGGTCCAGCAGATGCCACAGGTGTTGCTGCGTCGTATGTTGAGGATGTGGGTAATGTTAGTATTTGACACGTAGGGCAATTTGGGAAGCCACTTCTTGGCAGCCGCGAATCTGAGCAGAGCGAGTATCACAGAAGGGTGATAGCGATTCGGCGCATGGACTGCTTGGCGATGGCATGTCACTGATCTCCCTCCTGGTTGCCTGCGCGCAGAGCACGGGCGACCAGAAACCCAAATATCTCGTCTTCCTCGCAGCCAGCACGCCGCCGGACGCGCCCCATCTGCGGCCTTCCACCGCGAGCAACGAGATCAAATGGGGGCCTTGGCGTTCGTCGCGCGGGTGCGGTCGTGCGCCTTGCTCGCCTGGCACTCAGTGGTGGACTTGGCGCGGCTCCTGGCAATGCCACTGCTCCCCGGCGACCCGCTGTAACAACAGCTCACCGGGGAGGAATCCGGCGATTTGATAGTGGGGAATTTGGGAAAGAAATTAGCAGAACAAGAGACTTGAGGGAGAAGAAAGGAAGAGAGTTTATCAGGAGGAGTTCATTCTATTTCATCGATAAGCAAAACAGAGTTCTCCACTGGTTCTTATACCAGAACAGGTTACACTGACCACTATGGCCCACTACTCAGCTCACAGGCTGGAACTCAACTCACGCGCTCAACGAAAGCGGAAACTTCCATTTGCCGTAACCGAAATAGTCCTCCATCCTACGTAGAAGGCGTATTCGCAGAAGTCGTCTTTTCTTCAGTAGTTGTTGCCGGATCGGCTACAACAGTGCTCCCCTCCGAAGAATCAGCTTGATCCCAAGCTGGAGCCAACAGGTATCTCTGCTTTAACACATTGTAATCTTCCCAGGTAGACATTGATTCAGGTAAAGTAGTCCACTGAATAAGCACTTGAGTGACTGCTGTATTGCCCTTCTTTACCAGTCGTCTCTGAAGTATCTTCTCAGGATACAGCTGAACTTGATCCTCTCCATAAGCTTCTGGAATATCAGTGTACACCGGAGTGTAATCAGCAATGAATGGCTTAAGCTGTGAGACATGAAACACATTGTGGATTCGACTGTGTGCAGGCAAGTCCAACTTATAGGCAGCAGAACCAATCTTGTCCAGAATCTCATAAGGACCAAAGTATTTGAATGACAATTTTGGTTAAATACGATTCACAACTGAAGATTGAGCATAAGGTTGAAGCTTGAGAAGAACTTTCTCACCAACAACAAATGTTCTGGGAGTCCTATTCTTGTCAGCTTGAACTTTCATTTTATTCTGGGCTCGCTGCAGTTGCTGTTTCAGAAACTCTGAATAAGGTTGTCTCTCTTTCAGAAGTTCAGAGACATCAGCATTTTCAGAATTTGCAGTAGGGGAACACCACCCAAATTTGCCTCCACACCATACAGAGCTTTAAATGGAGTACAGCCCAAAGATGAATGAAAGCAAGTGTTATACCAGAACTCTGCTAGAGCCAACCATTTACTCCATTTGTGAGGACAATTATGAACTGCACAACGCAAGTACATCTCCAGACATTGATTCACACGTTCTGTCTGACCATCGGTCTGGGGATGATAAGAGGAGCTTAGATGCAGCTTAGGATCCATCAATTTGAACAATTCTTGCCAGAAGAGACTAGTGAATATCTTATCTCTGTCTGAAACAATAGATTGAGGAACTCCATGCAATTTCATAATATTGTTCAGGAACAATTTGGCAATGTGTTGAGCAGTAAAGGGATGATGCAGAGGAAAGAAATGGGCATATTTGGTGAATCTATCGACCACTACCAGAATCACTGAATAACCATCAGATTTAGATAATCCCTCTACAAAATCCATTGAAAGATCCTGCCAAGCTCCTTTAGGAATTGGTACAGGCTGTAGGAGTCCAGGGTACTTACAATGCTCATATTTAGCCTGCTGACAAGTCAAGCATTGCTTGACAAAGGACTCTACATCTGTTTTGAGTCCATGCCAATAGAATATCTTCTTCATCCTTTGATATGTAGCTTGTATGCCAGAATGACCCCCAATTGCAGAGTTATGCATTGCATCAATAATTCTGGTTTGTAGAGCAGAATTAGCAGGAATCCAGACTCTACCTTTGTTTCTGATGAGGCCAGCTTCTAGAGAAAAACCCTGCTCATTAGGAGAAGTGACAGCTAGTTCTGTTAGTAATTTGACTGCTGCAGGATCATGTTGGTAAGAAGATACAACTTCTTGAATCCACTTCGGCTGACAAGTGGTGAGAGCTTGATTTTCAAAGAAGTGAGCCACTCTGGACAGAGAATCTGCCGCAGTATTATCAGTACCCTTCTTGTATTGGAAGGAATACTGGAGACCAATGAGTTTGGTCATAGCTTTCTTCTGCATTCAGTGATGAGCTGCTGGTCTTGCAGATGACAAAGTGGTTTATGGTCAGTCTTGATGACAAAAGGGCCTCTCAACAAATATGGTCTCCATTTATCAACTGCAAGTATGATGGCCAGAAACTCTTTTTCATAAGTGGACAGGAGTTTATTCTTACACTAAGAGCCTTACTCATGTAGGCAACAGGTCTGCCTTCTTGAGACAACACAGCCCCAACACCAGAATCACAAGCATCAGTCTCCAATGCAAATGGTTTGTGAAAGTTAGGAGCGACCAGGACTGGAGTTGTCATCATGGCCTGCTTAAGAGCTACAAAGGCATCCTGAGCCTTGGAAGTCCACTCAAATGCCTTTTCTTGAGTAAATCAGATAGTGGTTTAGCCAGAAGACCATAGTGTTTAACAAATTTGCGATAATATCCTGTTAAACCAAGAAAGCCTCTTAATTCTGTGAAGTTTGTGGGAATAGGCCAGGCTTGCATGGCTTTGGTCTTCTCAAGATCAGTGGAGATACCTTTGTCAGAAATCACATAGCCCAGATACTCAAGCTTATTCTGAGCAAAGGAACATTTACTGAGCTTGACAAACAACTTGTGCTGCAATAGAGTTTGAAATACCAACTCCAAATGTTTGACATGATCCTCCAAAGTTCTACTGTATACAAGAATATCATCCATGAAAACCAGGACAAATTTCCTCAAAAATGGGGCCAGAATATTATTCATAAGGCACTGAAAGGTGGCTGGGGCATTGGTAAGCCCAAATGGCATGACCTTGAACTGAAAGTGACCATGATGAGTTTTAAATGCAGTTTTATGTTCATCTTCAGTGGTCATTCTGATCTGGTGAAACCCAGACTTGAGATCCAGCTTTGCAAACCACTTAGCATCTGAGATCTCATCAAAAATTTCATCAGCCACAGGCATTGGAAACTTGTTTTTAATAGTCATGTCATTCAGCTTTCTATAGTCAAACACAGAACCTCCATGTACCATCCTTCTTTTTCACTAAAAGAATTGGTGATGCAAAGGGACTGAGACTAGGAGATATAAATCCAGCTTTCAACATCTCATCAACTTGCTTTTCAATCTCATCTTTCTGCTGGGGTGTGTATCTATAAGGCTTGCAATTAAAAGGTGAGGAGCCAGGTAAAAGAGAAATAACATGATCATAAGCTCTCTTGGGTGGCAGAGAAGTTGGTTCCTGAAAGACTTCATTATATTTATTCAGTAACTGTTGAATATCAGGACATAAGGGTGTCATCTCTACAGAAGTATCAGGTGAAGTAGAAGAGACTACCACAGTTGCCCAGATTTCATTTGCTGCATACCATTTAGCTAACTGAGTAGCTTGCACTTCAGGAATACTAGAGATAACAGAATTGACTCCCTGAAGTCTGACCAACTTGCCCTCGTACTGGAATTCAATCCATTTGTCAAGCCAATCACAATTCATAGGCCTAAACTGTTCACGCCAATCATGCCCAAGATAAGATCATAACTCCCAAGAGGAAGAACTTTAGCATTGCAAGTAAATGTTTCACCCTGGAGCCACCATGTGAGGTCAGGTACCTCATGTGTACAGGATACCAACTGACCATTTGCCACTTTCACTTTGAGTGGAGATATACTCTGCATCTTGCATCCAATTCTGTCAACTATTTGGGAGTTGACAAATGTATGACTGCTGCCAGAGTCCACCAATATCAATAGCACCTGATTGTTGACCAATGCTCTCAACTTGATACACTTTGGGGTATCAGTACCAGATACAGCATTCAAGGAAAGATAAGCATCATGCTCCATAGTATGACATTCAGCCAATTCTAAGATATCAAGAATCTCATCAGAAAGAATGCCACCTCCATCACCATCATCAGCCCCAACAGCATGAACTTGACCATCAGCAGACAAGTTACACTTGTGGCCAGGTGTATATTTATCACCACATTTGAAACACAACTGATTGGCTCGACGATACTCTTTCAGTTGCTTTGCTTTCCATAATTCACCAGAAGAAAAATTAGTTTTCGGATCAGATTTTGGTTTGTCATAAGTAGAACGAACCACAGTAGGTTTAAACCCATTTTCTTCTGTCTGTCTAGTAAGTTCTCTTGCAAGACAGCCAAAGCAGCAACACGAGAAACAGTTTCAGGTAGCTGAATCTCAACAGCAGAACGCAGCTCTTCTTTCAATCCCAACACAAAAGCAGCCACAAGAAGAACTTCGCTAACATTGTGATCATATAACTTGATGTGGTAGACTAGCTGATCAAATTGTTTCTTATAGTCAGCTACTGATGCGGTTTGCTTAAGCAGCAATAAGTCGACCACTTTGTTACGCTGTACATCAACTTCGAACTCAGATAATAGAGCAGTTTTAAGCTGACTCCAGTTAATACAGAGATGATCAAACTTGTAAGATTGGTACCAATGAGCAGCAGCATCTGTCATATACATGGTTGCAGCAGTTACACGAAATTCAGCAGGAATATGATACAGCTCAAAGAATGATTCACACTTGTCAATCCAGATGCGTACATCAGTACCGTCAAACTTAGGAAATTCCATTTTAGGCATCCAAGAGCGCGAACCACCAGAGTGAATAGCATTAGAGTCAGATTCAGATGAGCGAGTTTGAGAAGAGGGTGTCACCATTGAATCCTTGGAGGAGGCGGTGGCGGTGACGGAGGTGGTGGTCGCGGGCCAAACTGCACGGGCGTGACCCCATCAACCCATCATGTTGCGGATCCGTAGCTTCGGCGGAGGAACAACCACCTTCAGAGTACGCCCCGCCGGTCCCGGTTTCCTGCATCTTGCTGAGAGACACCATGGAGAGATCCACCTTCGTTTGCAGCTGCTCGATGTGATCCACCTGGGCCGAAACCTTGGCAGATAACTCATCTATCTTCTTGTTTGTCGCCTCCAGATCACCGGACTTGCGGTCCAGCGAGTCGAGGCGCATCAGCAGCAACTTCTCAACTCGGACAGCTTCTCCGTCTGGCGTTCCTCCATCTCGCCCAAGGCCTGGATGACCTGGCGAACCTGGAGACCTGGCTTCTTCTTCGGAGCCGTAGCGTCCTCTGCTCCAAATCACTCGTACCCTAGGTAACGGATTTACAGCAATCGCAAAAGCAACTGCAACCTTCCCTGGGAATTGACCGAGAGATCGAGAATATGCAGCGGAAACCAACGATCGGTGAATCTAATACCAGTGTAACAACAGCTCACCGGGGAGGAATCCGCGATTTGATAGTGGGAATTTGGGAAAGAAATAGCAGAACAAGAGACTTGAGGGAGAAAGGAAAGGAAGAGAGTTTATCAGGAGGAGTTCATTCTATTTCATCGATAAGCAAAACAAGAGTTCTCTCCACTGGTTCTTTATACCAGAACAGGTTACACTGACCACTATGGCCCACTACTCAGCTCACAGGCTGGAACTCAACTCACGCGCTCAACGAAAGCGGAAACTTCCATTTGCCGTAACCGAAATAGTCCTCCATCCTACGTAGAAGCGTATTCGCAGAAGTCGTCTTTTCTTCAGTAGTGTTGCCGGATCGGCTACAACACCCGCGCACGGTGTTCACAGGCGTCAAGGGCGTCGAATTCAGACGCAAGAGATTTATCAGCCGCAGCCTCAGCCTCGTCGATGTCAAGCACGTCAAGAACGCACTCGATTGCGTAAGTGATTAGTATTAACAACTCATTCTTCAAATTTGAAGTAATAAAGCTTAGACACATTACGCTATTTGCTTTGACATTTTCACTCTTACGGATGTGTAAGGTGGCTACGTGAATTAAACCTTTTTATTTGGCGTGCTTTCATTATGATTTCAGTAACTTTGTCCTGTTGGTAGTATAATTTCAACCTCTCTGTTTTCATGCACTGATGCGCGCGCAGACGGTAAAGGATGTGCTGCTTGGAGTGTCATCAGCTGCCCTGTCACGGTATTACTTCCGAAAACAAGGTGAGTAACCTAGCGCATCCTGTAGTATACTGCTCCAACTCCAACCTTCTTCTTCTTCTTCTAACTTGTAATGGCGCAATGTGACTAAGATAAAAGCAAAATTCTCCACTTTTAACTTGTAATTGACCGAGAACTAGCAAATCTTGTACTTTTAACAAAACATGATATGTTGATGATTAAGTTTACTGGAAATTTTATAGTCGGGAATGTTTGGAAACTTATGATACGCGATACTCTGTTTCGAAACTTTGTACAGTCTCACTATCAACACTCATGCGAAGTACATAATATTATATTCTTAGTATATACAGATTAGTATAGATGCGCATATGTGATGCATTAAGATGAAATAAAATAGAAAGTAACTATGATTATTAATTTGGTTGTGATTTTTACCATATTAGCAAGACAGCGTGAGTAATGCTGCTGAGATTCCCCTCAGGTGACCATTTAGCAAAGAAAAGATGCTTGTGCTTAAGGTTGGTTGTCCTAGTCGATATGAGACCAACTCCTGGCATACAAGTAAGCTCGCGAATATTTCTCTTAATTTAGTTTTTGAATTTTGGTACTTTTGGCTTTTTATTACCAAATATCAGTGATTAATAAATTTATGTATGTAGAAACTAGAAAATATGATGGACCCTCATACAAATAATGATGCAAAATGGGGAAATCGAATTGGTTGCATGATACTACCGTTCCACATAGCTTCATATAAAGACCCTCTTGAATACGTACGCCAAGCAAAGAAGAGTGCTGATAGGAAAAAGTATTCATTAGAAACAATCTTCACTAAAACGATTTCAGAAATGGCCACCAAATTTTTTGGGGTCAAGGTACGTATACCTGCACACTCATATATAAACAATCGGATTTGGAGGTCAAACACCCGTAGAAACAATCATTTTTTCCTTTTTTTGGGAGTAAGCGGGAGAGGCATGTATCTTGATTGCCACTGCCAATTGTATATTTGAGCGTGTGCAGATAACAGGTCCTCTGTTTCATATTATGGTGTCACGTACCACCGCATCAAGCTCCAACATGACTGGCCCAATCGAACCACTAGAGTTGTTCGGGAACAAAGTCCTCTATATTGCTCCTAGTGTCTACGGGCATCCATCGGTAAGTTTTGAAAATAATATCCATTCGGTGGTTAATGAGAAAATTTCATATAACTCTTAGCTTTATGGTTCTAGTCTCAAATCATAGGTATTTTAATTAGCTCGTTTCACTTTCATGGATATATAATGTTTCACCAAACGACAACCTATAAACTATATCTGAATTGGGAGATTACATGGTCATGATTTTATTTCAAACTTGAATCCATCTATCAACATGCAAGTATGAAAACGAAATTACTTGTCACATAGTCACAGATAAAGAGTGGGTTTTTTGAAACAATATAATCACATAATTTATAGTTAAATGATATAAGCCAAAATTCATGAGATTTTTATGAAACAAGGACCAAAATCTAAGGTTATGTCGAATTTCCTCTTAACTAATTTGATCATTTACTGTGTTTTTCATCAAATATGTTTAGGCACTCACTATTCATTAGCAAAGTTATATGGACACTATAAGGGTTATCCCTCGCACTGGATGACAGACAATTATCTGATTGCCATCAGCTTCTAGATGACTTTGCTGAAGCCTTGAGAATAATGAGAGATTCATCATGAAAACCTTTTCTCACGCTTGGTAATGCATGTCCTCAGCAAGAAAAAATTTAGACCTCAAACAAATGTTCTGCTTTTAGAATGTATATTATAATTGTTTGTAGCATCCCTCTGCGGCCTTGTTGTGTCGTAGTTCCTAATTTCCTACATATTGTAGGAAATTAGGAACAACTACTACTACATATGCTAAAAAAATTAAGCTATCAGTTTTGGAGTATTGTAAACGTAAAAACTGATATAGTATATGGTGCCACTCTACATTCGGTGATAAATGGATTCAAGTTTGAAATATCAACATGCAAGTATGAAAATTAAGCAACCAGATGTCCAGTCTATGCACGCGACCAAAGGAAGCTCACTGGGGGCATGTGAGAAAATGATGGCCCAAGAAAAGAAAAGGCCCACGAGAAGGCAGACGCTCACACGATTACAAATTTGGGTGCTAGCCCAGGCTAAAACGCTTAGGCCTCCTTTGGAACAACAAAATTTGGAGGAAAAATGGAGGAAACGAATCCTATGAAAAAAAAAAACCCTACTCTTTGGATTGTAGGATTGCTTCAAAGAATTTTGTAGGATAGAAAGTTTCCTCCACATTTTGAAGGAATTTTAGCATGAGCTTTAACCTCATGTTTCCAATTCCTTTGAGAGTTCCAATGCATGTTCTCTCTTTCTCTCTCCTTCTCTCACTTGGTAATGAACATCTAACTCTAAAATTCCTGTGTGTTTTTCCTGTGCACTATCCAAACATGTCATGTGACCAATGCTTGTGTTTCATCATTCCATAGGATTTGAGAAGATGTCTAATTTTAATACTACATTTCCTATTCCTATGTTTTGAAAATCCTGAAAGGATGCCTTAAGCGTGGAGCTTCGTTACCTCGTGAGGACATAACACTCTATTTATAATGGACATGGGAGGAGTAGGTGATTTCCCTTACAAAATTTTGGAGCAGGTAATTTAGCTTTTTACTAACACCCCAAGAGTAAGCGATACTACGAAGGGCCCAATACCAAAATTATTCTTGATCCATGCACGTACACACGGACATAGCCGGCAGATGTGCTATGCCATGCAAGTATTGTACTGCTGCTTCCACTGCAAGCCTGCAACACCGAGGAGTGGGCGGCCAGCAGCAGGTGCAGGTGTATGTTTTGTTGCTTTGCGCGCGAGTGGTTCGCTGGCGCCCATCCCCCGGGCCCCAAAGTCAAGTCGCAGCAGCACTTTTTGGAGTTTTCCCCTCCATCCCCACGCACACAGAGGCGTGAGTGTCCACGTTTGCATCACGGGCCATGCACTGTTGCTGTGCCTCCTGCTAGAGAACTTCAGAAAATTGTTTGTTAGGTAACAATAATTTGTGAACACCACTAGTAATATCCCTAGTTTATTAGGGAACGCGACAACATGAGGACAAGATCACATGAAGCTGCATCTCTGATCGAGGCCCTGTGCTGCTGATTTCATAATTGTACTGTGCAATGGAACAGATTTTCTTGTTTTGATAATGATTAGAACGAGCAATGACAGAGATATGCTTTCTACATTGGATTCGGCAACACAAGCTTGAAGCTTGTCTTGCTCTGGACCTCCGATGGTGCCATGTTTCTGCTTTGATATGATTCATCCATTTCAGAACCCTGAGAGGTGCCATAGAAATCTGAGACGCACAAGCCAATTCGGCTCAAAAACCATGCAACTGCACACTCAAAACACGATGTAATACACAACGGCAATCATCAAGAACGACTCTTTTTTGCCTTGACAATTGGAAAAGAAAAAGAAAAAAAAACAAGCTCTCGATCAGAAGCGACGAAAAATTCACTAGTGAGCCCCTCCTGCTGCCGCCGTGGAGGAAGAAGAAGCGGCGGCGGCGGAAGCGAGCGCCGGTATCCTCTCGATTGCCTGCAGCGCGTCCCGCATGGACGGCCTCTTGCTGGGCGCCATGGCGCAGCAGGCGGCGCCCAGCCTGAGGCAGCTCGCCACGGCCTCCTCCCGGCCTTCCACCTCCCCGCGCAGCCCCGGGTCCGCCATCCGCAGTAGCGCCTCCGCCTTCTCCTCCGCGGCGCGCACCGGCACAGCTCCACGCTCGTCAGCGCGCGCCCGGCCACCAGCTCCAGCAACAGCACGCCGAACGAGTACACGTCCCACTTGGTGCTCGCCTTCCTCCCTGCCGCCGCCGCCGCCGCCTCCGGCGCCCGGTAGTGTGCCGCCGTCTCGGTGGTGGCGGCGCCGGCGAGCGGGCTCGCCGTCGCGGACGGTCCCGGCGGCGTCGGGGACAGGTCCGGGAGGCTCTTCGCCGACCGCTTGCTCCCGAACCGCCCCGCCAACGCCGACGTTGCCTCCGGCTTGTGGTGGCCGTCGGCGGCGGCGCCGCTGCGCACGAGGCGGTCGATGCCTAGGTCGGCGAGAAGTGGCTCCATGTCGGCGTCGAGGAGCACGTTGCTGGGCTTCACGTTGCCGTGCACCACCTTCTTGTCGTGCAGGAACGCTAGGCCCCTCGCCACGCCGCGCGCGATGCGCAGCCGGGCGCTCCACCCGAGGTTCACCGGCGACGAGCCCGGCTTCCCTGCGGCAGAGAGAGACATGCGCGAATGTTAGCAATTAGCAACTGTGTTTTGATGTATGTCTCAATGGCGATGGAAACTTGTTGTTTGATGATGATTACTTTTGACGGCAAGGTTGGCGAGGCTGCCGTTGACGGCGAACTCGTGGATGACGAGCATCTCGTCGGGGCCCCAGTAGAAGCCGCGCAGCCGGAGCACGTTGCCGTGGCGCAGCTTGGCCACGGCGCGCATCTGCGCGTCCAGCTCGCCGAACCGCCGCACGCCGGCGTCGTCGCTGCCGATCCGGCGCACCGCCAGCGCCGCGCCGTCGCCCAGCACGGCCTTGTACACGATGCTCCCGCCGGCCGACCCCAGGATGTACGCCGACGCCTTCAGCAGCGTCTCCAGCTCCAGCGCAGCGCCGCCGTCCACCGTCACCAGCACGCCCTTTTTCTCGTCCTTCTTCTTGGCCGCCGCCGGTTCGACCACGACGGCGGCCTTGCTGTTCTTGTCCATGGCGGCAAAGGATGCCGACGTGTCCGTGGCATCCTGGTCCGTGTCGTCGCTGTCCTCGCCGGCGGCCTTCTTGCGCAGGCAGCAGGACAGGCTCCGGCAGGCGGCGTCCGGCGACGAGTCCTCCGGCTCCGGCTTCTTGAACACGACCCCACCCATCCTTTGCTTCGCGGCCGCCTCCTGGCGCTGCCTCCTCTTCCTCAGCTGGTAAACGTACAGCGCCACGAGGAAGAGGACCGCGACGCCAGCCACGTCGCCGGCGGCGATGGCGACGATGGTGGCGACGCGCATCCTTCCCTGCCCACCACCCGACGCCGGCGCTCCGGCAGCACTACCAGTGTAAGCTCCCGGAAGCGCCTCGGTGGGGTCCTTGGGTATCGCCGCGATAGCCGGTGGCGACTTCGCCGTGCCGTTGTTCCGGGGTGGCTCCGCGGCGGAGGACGCGAAGGAACAGAGGCTGTCGAGCGGCTTCCCGCACAGCTCCGCGTTGCCCTCGAACGCCGCCGGCCTCTGCGCCGAGAACGGCGGCGCCGCCGGGATGGCGCCAGTGAGGTTGTTGTAGGACAGGTCGATGGTGACGTTGGCCGGGAGGTGCGACGCCATCTCCTCCGGGATGGCGCCGGCGATCCGGTTCGATGAGAGGTTGACGTAGCGCAGCGCCACGCCGCCAAAGTCCGGCGGGAGCGTGCCGTTGAGCAGGTTGGCGCTGACGTCGAGGATCTGCAGCGCCGGGAACCCGCCGCCTGGGAGCTGCCCGGAGAAGAAGTTGTTCGCGAGCGACACGGCGGTGAGGTTGGGCAGCGTGGTCAGGTTCTGCGGCACGGCGCCGGAGAGCGCGTTCCCGGCGAGGTTGAGCGCGCGGAGGCTGCGCAGCTGGCCGACCTGCTCGGGGAGGCCGCCCGTGAGGCCGTTGCCGGCGAGCGAGAGCACGCGGAGCTCCGGCGCGCGGAGGAGGCCGAGCGGGACGCTGCCGTTGAGCGCGTTGCCGGAGAGGTCGAGGTGGCGGAGGCGCTCGATGGAGCCGAGCTCGCCGGCGACGGGGCCGACGAGCTGCGCGTTGGGGAGGACCACGCTGACCACTCGCTCGTCGGAGGAGCAGACCACGCCGTTCCACGCGCAGGGCGTCGCGTCGGCGTACCCCCACCCGGAGAGGGAGCCCAGGGGGTCGGCGGCGAGCGAGAGCTTGAAGGAGAGCAGCAGGATGCCGTCCTGGTTAAGCGCCGAGGCGGCGGCGCAGAGCAGCTGGAGCAGCGCTAGCCGCAGCAGCAGCGGCCGCATTGACGGCGACGTCGACTTAGAGTGCCGGAGAAGGCGAGCTGCGCCGGTGGCAGCCATGGAGATGGAGGTGAAGTCCGGTGGTGATGCTGTGGCATGCGGCATGCATGGAGGTTAAGAAGCAACGGGAATGGTGGTTTTGCTTGCTTGGATTGGTTGGGTCGCGGCGGTGGTTCACCAAAACTCGTGCAAAGCAGAGGAGGCGAGAAAGACTGGACTCGAGAGTGGAGTGGAGTGGAGACCGTGGAACAGAGAGAGGTCTCCCTCACACTATCTTTCTTTAAGGTGGTATCAAAAGAGGCTAAAGGGAGTGGGGTGAAAGGGATATATGATTCATGGAGTAGAGAGACCGGGATCTCCATGGATACGGATACGGTAACCATGTTACTGAGACCAAGAAGAAAACAAGTTGATGCAGCACGCATGCAGCACGCATGCGTACAGAGAATGCTTTTGTTCATCAGCTTTTGGACGCATAGGTAGAAAGGCGACTCAGTCTGCCCGTCAGCTTTGGTCCATTGGCAGGGGCACCTTTCCAGGAGATAAAACCAAAGTCATTTTTTTAATCATGTTAATGTAAAGGGAATATACAGTACATGTGAAAAAGCAGCAGGTTAATTTTTGTTATCTATGAAAAGACGAAGAGTGTAGATACTACTCCATGTATTACACATGTTCTCCTTTCTCAAATACATGTCCTTGAATTTACTTTAATCCTTTTAATTTGGAAAAGTAATAGTCAAATGTAAGTCACTCGTTTTCATATGCGGAAGATAGCAAAATGAAATAAGGGAGTTCAAGGCTACTAAACCCTCTGCTACTATACAGTGCCCTTTTTTTTCAAATAAAGGGATATATTATTGTTAACCATGCTTTCATTTACAATTACTGATCCTAAAGGAACAAACAAAAGCACAGTCCACCTAGTCATGAATGTGTTTTTGCTTATTGAAACATGCATATCAATACGAAGAATACAAACAGAAAGTTTAGATTGAACTAGCCGAAGGAGGTTTGAACCACCACTTATTCTTACTAGCCTTTCAACCCGTGCATCGCACGGGCTAATATAAATACTATTCTATTCACTTCATGTTCCATCTCACACTGAATTTCATATTCTCAATAAAGTATTTCTATTTTATATCTAGATGCCTATCTTTTTCAGTTATTTTATATGAATTTTTAGTTATTTAGAAATAGGAATTAAAGGTATTTTAGCTATTAATTATATTTTCGAATTTATTTATTTTTTGACTCATAATGGCATTGGTGGGTAATTTAGATCAAGCTAGATCTAAAGGCTATTGTTTATCTTACTTTAATTTGTACGGCCGGATATTTGTTTTTTTGTGAGAATTGTAGCATTTCTTCCGATTATGTGAAGGCCTCAAAGGAGCCTCCAATTAGTAAATATAAGATAAGATAGGTACAAATATGGCCGTTAAACCGACAAGTCTATGTATGTCTTACAAGGATAGTTGGGTCGACAACACATACTAGATGAACTTAGATGATGGCATCTGCAGATTTCTGTAGATCATGTTCGGAGCAAAAGATCGATCCTAGGTGGGCTTACGGGGATGAATTTAATTAGAAGGTGGAGGAGCATGTAGCATGACTAGCAATCATGATCAGGGTTTGGAAATATTAATTAAAGTCAAAACGAGTGGAAAGAATAGTTTTCATCTTCTCAATAAAGTAGGTTGTTTTTTCACTTAGATATTGATGTCTTTACGCAAAGTTTTGTAGAGTTCTCGGAAACACATAATAAGTTTGTGGTTAAATCTTTCCTGCCGAAGGACTTCTTCTTCTTCTTCTTCTTGGTGAAGAATGAGGAGTTCTTCTTAGAGTAATGCACAGCAACTACTCCCTGAGCATATGTAACTGCGGTTCATGGGCACTCTGAATATTATAGCCGGCGGACGGCAGGGTGGATCGGAGCAGGGGGGCATGTCCATGTGAGAGGCATTCCTAGACCACTAGTGATGTGGAGTTGGCTGGTGCTCTTGTTTCGGAGCGGATAGAATACACGGGCGTCGCAGCCTTGTCGAAGAGCGGTACTAGTACTCTACTGCATCGATGGACGCCGGCACGCAGGGCCAGGAGGAACAAGGATACCAACTGCATGCTACCGCCGCCTTGAGGTAGGTAGCGAGGATTCCCTCTACCCTACATGTTGGAAAACAGTACGTTTACTCGTTCTTGGGTGTTTCCTCGATTTACATTCTTGAAAAATTATGTTGCAAAGCAATCGTTAAGCATTGAAAGTACTTCTTTATTACTAGTAGTAAGTAAATGTTGTGCAAATTTATATAGCCTCTAATTCCACAAAAGTAACCATAATCATCGTGTTTTGTAAACATAATAACCTATTAATGTAATGAGATTTATTTTTTTAGTGAACTAGCATCTCACAGTTTTCTACATTCCCCACATTTCCTAGACAAGTTTAAGGATTATATGACCTTACGTCCTTATCAGTTAATTAATCTTTGTGATGTGTTGTGTATAACGTTGACACTTTATAAGAAATACTATATCTTTGTAAATACATAGGGCTCTATAGTTGCTATAGGAAACTTAGCTGAAACAGATTTAACTAAACAAGACCTCTAGGAAACTAGGATCAAGGATTAAGACATGATTTTTTTTCCAACTGGATATAAAGTGTCCTTTAGTTGATGGTTGCATGGAAAATAGATGCACCATGCGTGTACAACAGAACGGTGATGCAGCGTTCTGAATTGGCACAGAGGATTCAGGTGCGTTAGGCAGTCACAAGTGAAAAAGAGAGAAAATAAGGGATTCAGGTGCGTTAGGCAGTCACGAGTGAAAAAGAGAGAAAATAGGGGCAGTGATAGAGAATGCTGCTGCAGGAATCTTTCTCTGGGTCTAAAGAAAGTAGTCAGGCAGGGGCAGCCAACATGGGTCGTCATGCACGGCCAAATGGCCTTTTCTACGTTGACAGACAAACATAATACTGTATGCTGTTGTCAGGGCAACGATGGTGTTAAATTAGCAAGTAGTAATAGATTATCTGTCCAACACTTACGTTCATATTCGACCCTGATTCTGGGCTCCCTTCACCTGTCAAGCAGCGATGCAATGCAGGTTCCATCGGCTCCCCTTTCTTCATTCCTCGCCCACATTGGTTATTGCTGACATACAAGAACTGGATTATTTTTCGTTGCTGGCATCAGGTTCTATTTAAAAGGAAGAAATACTTTCTGAACAGATACCTCACTAAGTAATCATTGTTACTGATGGATATGCAGCTATACAGTTTAATAGACTACTGATACACTTTTAGGCTCATGCTCGTTCCGTCCCAGCAAAATTGTACCTATGTGGCTGTAAAGCTGAAAACTGCCAGCAACATCACATGTGAGCAATATGGACGCAGAAGGCACTGCCTACCTGCTTGCCTACAGTACTCATGTGACATCTACTCCGGGTGTTTTACTAGAAGGCACTAGGATTTGCCTTGTTGGGTACTCGGATTTGCCTTGTTGGGTTCTACGCAGCCAAACGCCATCAGCATCCACGCCTAACACTGCTCCCGAGCACATTTTTGTCGCCCCAGAAAAGCTGTTCGTTGTTCAGTTGGCTTGACTGAAACGGAACTATAATGCCGATAAGAACTGAAAACCATCAATACTCTGTTTGGATGAGCTCCCTGTACCGAAATTCCTCGTTGACGCGACGGAGCACGATATGGCAGATAATTGTAGTCACCTCTTTCACTCTTTGGGGGATATAAAAGAGTATTGGAGGTCGAGGGCAACCGAGAACTACCCACACCATAAAAGATCTCTTTTTGCTTATGACGGCTGATAGCTGGAGTCAGCAATTAAGAGGAATATTCAGATTGGGGATAGCGTAGCCGAGATCTAGTGCTCCACAATAAATGATACTCCAACTAAGAGCATACTTAAGTAGGGAGGGTAAGACAGTATTCTCGCTCCTCGTCATAAACAAGAATGAGAGGGAACAAATATAGCGAATTTCCATTTACAACACCGTTTTATTCAGATTTACTGAGTTATTATTTGTTTGCTGAGGCCAATAACACATGTAAAACATGAACCAGAAGTCATGACGATTGATGAGTCGGTGGTGACAGTTGTATGCATGGATCGTAGATTGTGGGAGGACAGGTTCACAATCTTAACAATTTCAGATTTCTACATGGTTCTTCACTATTTACATGTTTCTTCGAGTTTATGTTTAGCCATCATTCGCAAAAAAAATGGAGTATGGACTATGGAATATCATTGATTTTTATTACGAGCAATGCTACGTCTACAAAAAGATTTAGATAATAACCATTATAAATATTTTAAATTACAACCTGATGTTTAGATAATGCAATCAATACAAATTGTACTAAGTTCCTTGTCTACGTAAACAAAAAATTAGAAGGAGCATTTAATTTTCTTGGAAAGTAAATTTAAATTATTATTCCCCCCTTCCCTAAATATAGGGCGTTATTGACTTTCACATCACGTTTGACCATTCATTTTATTTGAACAATTTATCCAATAATCCTAGTGCGCATCCGCCGCCATTGCTATCAGTGGAGAAGCTCATCGATCTGCGCACCTGAGTCGACATCCAAATTTTGAACACGCCGTGACGCATGAATGGAGGATGGAGGCAAACGGGAAGCTCCTCGATATGGCCCCTGCTCTGCAAGTGTGTCTCCACTATTAGCACGATCCGCCGCCACTACCCAGCACGCGTTCGTCGAGCTTCCTCGGAACTCCGATAAATCGTTGATGAGCTGGCCCTTTCTCCCCTCTTTCTCATAGATCAAACGCTGCGAGGATTCGGCTCCTAACGCTGAAGCCGTGACTCCGGCCACTGGCCGGCCGAGCACGGCCGTGAGCAGCTCGGCAGGCCGGCAGTCCAGTTCTTCCCATGCTGGCAATTTTTTCTTTTGATTCGCAATAAAAATTTCAAACATGTAGAAATTCTTCATATATTGTCCAAATGAGATGATTTATGTTTTCAATTTTTTCTAAAATCATGATTTATCATATGGATTCATCTAAAGCATGTTCATCGACATAAATTTTGCATTTCACTATCGACTAATTTATGATCATGCTTCATCAATTGCTTTCCTTTTTTGTAACTCTCCATAAATTTAAGTTTGGTAATGAAATTTTGTGAGCCTCCACACCTTACACATCCCTATAAGTGGTGTTTTTTGGTGAATTTTTACGAAACATGTGGACATGTGGGTGTTTAACTTGCTGTGAATTTGAATCTAAAGTCCGTATCAGATACTTGGGTTTCAATAGACATGCAATTTCAAAAGTTGAATAAAAATCTCAATTTGGATCTTAGATCACAGTGACGTGAAAAATTAGCCCATAAGAGTTTTTAGCCCAAACGAAATTCTAGCCTGTGCAGAAATTTTCAATCAAACCCATAGCAGATCAAGCCTATTATCGGAATTGCTGAAAAGGCCAATATGTGTAAAATTAAAGAAGCTCACAACTGGGACTAGCCCACAATAGATTGAGCTTTGCTGCCAAAACTCTATGGGTTTTTGTTGGGCTAAATTGTAATCTGTGACGTATTTTGCTATGACATCAGAATAAACGTCACAAACTCTTATGACGGAAAAACAAGCTTTTGTCACAAAACAAGATCCTAAACACATGATACATGACAAACACAGATTCGTCATGTTAGCGTCACAAATTTTCATCATGACATAAAATCCAGTTTTTATGACACAAATCAATTGTCATTGAAGGCTATATTTCTTGTAGTGAGGGGAAGGCGCCATCCTTCCGAGACCACGAAAAAAATCGATGAGCAATCTTCTACTCTTACTCTCTACTACTTGCACTTATTATCTTGTTTATCATATATGCTTGTAGTAGACATTGTGCGTATCATATGACTGCTTAGCGATTGTTTTCGTGTGCTAGCTCCTCGTTATCTCTAGTGATATGTGCTTTGCTTGTTATACATGTGTACTTACTTGCTCATAGCTTGCTACACTTGCTTGACACCGTCTAATAATCTTGTTATGCTTATGTCGTATATATCTTGTTATCATCATCACTAGCTTGAGCTCCCCTTTGTATTATCCATATGCATGCTAGATTTCTTGATTGCCTTTACCTTATACACTAGCATGTGTAGGACTTGTTGAGTTTATTGTTATATGCTAGGTTGTTCTTTGTGCTCATGTATACCTTTGCTCCTAGTATATACAAGTCTTAGCACATGGTTATCCTTATTTGATCACTACCACATAGTGCATATGTACTCTCTAGTTATGTATACTTTACTTGTGCAAATAAAAAGAATAGCTAGAAGTGCAAAAAAATTTATTTCATGGTGTGCCCGATTCAACCTCCCCTCTGTCACACGGTTCTTACACGGTAGTAGGATTCGAGGCTCTAGATGACCTCTTACCTCCATGGATGCAAAAATTTACCCAAAATTAATGTTATGATTTTATAGGAAAGTCTTAAAAAGATCCATGTACAGGCCAAAGGGAACATGATTTTACTGATTTTGTTTAAGATGTGTGGTTGTTTTTTATTTAAGTAAAATATATGCCAAGCTAGACGACTAACATGTAACATGGTAGGAAACAAGATGTGTCGTGTTACAAATCTATATTTTGAAGAAAACATGTCATACCAAATATTAGAGAATGTGCCATGCTAGCAAGATATATGGTGGTGTATTTTCCGAACGGTAGAGGTATGTAATTTTATAAATATATATGGGGTTTTGGACTAATATTTTTATAATGGAGAGGTGGGTAATTATTATTTCTTGTTTCTCTAATTAATGAAGTAATGTTAAGACCTTGAGAGCAAATGTGGTAACTCTGTTCTTCGTTCGTCAAATAATAAGAGCCCTTTTGGTAGGGTTGTGGTTGTGCCAGCTTCGGCTATAGATGTGGGTTCTTTGAAAAAACAGCCGTGTTGGCTGTGGTTGTGCCTATGCCTAAGGACTTTTTTGGTAGGGCTTCTCCAATGACTTCTCCAGCGGCTTCACGTGTTTTCGAAACAAAGGGTGCTTTCTCATATTCTTCTTAAAAAACAAGAAGAAAAAGCTGCATCCTAAAGTAAGGTGAAGCATGAAACCACAAAATTGTAGCTTCACCGGCTTCCTTTCTCTCGGCGCCCTCCTCTTTACATATTTGTCCCTAAAAATAAGGAGAAGCCGCAGAAAAAGCTCTTTTGCCAAACGTTAGGCGCAAGCGCATATACAACTATTTTTTCAGAGAAGACACAACCACAACTCTACCGAAAGGGCCCTAAAACGTTTGACAAAATTGCTTCTCCAGCAGCTTCTCTTTATTTTTAAGGATAAATATATGTAAAGAGAAGGATGCGGTAGGAGAAAGAAGCTGGTGAAGGTACCATTTCATGGCTTCGCTTAACCATTTCTTTTAGAAAAGACTTCCTTCTTTTTTAAGAAGAAACACGTGAAGAATCACTCCATAATCACGTGAAGCCGTTGAAAAGCTATTAAAGAAGACTTAATGTTGGATTGTTGCCCGCATCGTGTCAAGCACATCATCTCTTCTTTTTTTTTTTCCCTACAAACCCAAGCACATCTGTGAAAAAGAATTTTGTCCTACGTAGAAGAGAGAAAAGAGGAAAGAAACAGGAAGTAGCTCTTGCTAAAGAGACAGTCTCTAGCATTTATTTAAGTTACATGTCGGGCTAGTCATTAATTTAGAGACAGTAAACTCGTATGTTGAATCTTAGATGAGGTGGAGTCAACAATGACTACCTTTAGGAAGGCTTTTAGTAGGACTCCAGAACTCAATACTAATGTTTCTGTTTACAGATAGCCCAATCAAACAAAACGGGATATTAAGTGGGAGTGCTATGCCTGTCGTATATTTTATATCTTGATGAAAGTGTGTATGATTTGGCATGTAAAATATAAAAAGGTATTTACAATGGCGTACAAAAAGATAAAAAAAGAATCGTTGCCATGCCAAAGATATCAAATACGAGATTTGGCAGGGCAATAATTCTTTTCATCAACGTATCTAAAGAGGTCTATCTTACAGAACTACAAATGCCAAACTTTTATGAACCCGAAATAAATGGGAGCTCAGCCAGTGAAGTGGGAAGAGACAGATGGAGATTTTGAGCAGCTAAATAAGAGACTATACCAGCTGCATAACCTGCAAATGCATAACCGGTCACCTGCAAATAGAAGAATGTTAAAAGATGAACAATGTGGCCACACCATTTAGACAGGGATGTACGTGTGATATTGCAGGCCTGGTTTAATTGGCTGAGTGCAGTTGGTATCATGAGATGTTCTATGTGACATAGAAATTGCAAATTACTACATGTCAAAAAAAAAAGGTCTAAAAAAAGAAATTGCAAATTACTATTTGATTTATAATCAACTTCTCCAAATGCGAAAAGGAATGTGGGGGGTAATAAGGAATTTATGGAATTCTAGATTTAGAAGCCTCAGATTGATTGCAAGAATAGATGTCAACCAAGAGGCAAAATAATTTAACCAAGTGGTGCATTTTAGCAATAAGAATGAAAGAATAATTATGGAAGTCTGCCGTACCCTCATAGTTGGTAATAGGCAGAAACAAATACATTAGCATTGTTAGTATTAATGTAAATAATTTTAGAACACGCAAACTAATTGTAGAACTGTGGAAGAGCAGAACTAAATCCTTGTAGACAGAAACTGATCTTCTGTTTGCCACAGTGAAATATAAATGTCCCATTCATGTAAAGCAAACGTAAGTACATGCGGCACAATAAAGAGTAATTAGGGAAAACAGAATCAGTTGAAAACATCGTCTGTGCAAAGATCTGCAATAATCAACTCATGTAGTAAGGTGCAGCCGAAAAATCATAATTTTGTTCTCAACACTAAATTTCTAAATGCCATCAAGTACAGATAAGATTCATCAGGTTGTCAGGTAAACATAAGAAAAAATACTTAAATGCGCATGGTTTATATCAAAATAAAGAAGTTTTTTTCCCTGTAACTGTAATATATGGTATTAGCATTATGTTGTCCCAAAGATCCCCAACATATCAAGAAGTTTACCTTCCGAATATACCAAAAGAAATCCACCTTTTCCATTCCCATAAAAGCTACTCCTGCTGCAGAGCCAATGATAAGCATAGAACCACCAGTACCAGCGCAGTATGCAATAAGCTGCCAGAAGTCCGAATCTTGAGGATATGCATTCAGGTCATACATTCCCATGGTTGCAGCAACAAGTGGAACATTGTCTACAACTGCTGATGCCACACCAATTGCACTAGCAATAAGATCAGCATTTGGAATATTGGCATCAAGAAAACTTGCTAACTGCCTCAAAATCCCTGCAGATTCCAAGCTGGTGCCAGTGGAGAAAAAAACAGTTAATGGCAGAGAGAGAGAGAGAGAGAGAGAGAGAGAGAGAGAGAGAGAGAGAGAGCTAATTCTTCTTTGGCCTCAGCTTGCTTCATCTAAGAGGTTGAATGCAATGCAATCTGAACTAAATGATCTTATTTTAACATAATTAATCTCATTTTAAGCCATGCTTCTAGTTGGACCAACTATTACTGTGGTTGCTAGCATGTTCCACAGTAACCGCAGCACTACAGTGCATGACCGCTACAGAAACCATGAAAAAGATTAAAATCTACACCATTATCAGACATCTATTTTACCACTTACCACTAAACGAACACAGAAAAAAAAATATCGCAACCTTGTGACAAAATATATAACTTTTAAAAGGGAACGTATCAGGTGGAAACCAACCCCTCCATGCAAACTATGGAAACTTCAATCTGAACCACACGATG
This sequence comes from Eragrostis nindensis, assembly GCA_012490785.1. Classification (NCBI taxonomy): domain Eukaryota; kingdom Viridiplantae; phylum Streptophyta; class Magnoliopsida; order Poales; family Poaceae; genus Eragrostis; species Eragrostis nindensis. Next base: position 35,260 of record JAAXCT010002612.1, read on the forward strand.
TGATCCAAAGGGGACGCTCAAAAGAGGTGGGAGGGGTGATTTACAAACTCAGGGGAGGTGAAGGGGTGATTTGCAAAGTCGCTTTTGCAAATCACCCCTCCCACCTCTCTTGAGCGCCCCCTTAGATCAACATTGTGTGGCTCAGATTGAAGTTTCCATAGTTTGCATGGAGGGGTTGGTTTCCACCTGATACGTTCCCCTTTTAAAAGTGCAGGTTCCATAAATAATTACAGTAATAAGAGAGGGAAATAAGAAGGATTACCTGCCAACTGATAAAAGGATCCCCAAGAAGAACAAAACTCCTTGTGTATCAATCCGTGACAGCGCCTGTGGAACCTTTAGTGTCTGCCTATTAGAGTCACCATAATGTATAGCATCTGTCAGGATCCAGAGAATCCCAAGACCAAGCAGCATGCCCATGAAAGGTGGTAATCCGGTCAGAGATTTAAAGACAGGAACAAATACTAATGCACCAACTCCAACAGCTAGTACAAGCTGTCCCCGAGGAGCCATCTGTTCTGCTGACACCAAGCTGGATGGTTTCTGAGTCGATCCATTCACTTCACTGTTTGTAACATATAACAATTTGTTAACTAAGGCGTTATCAATATTGTTTCATTTCATATACTGTAAGTTGTCACTATTTAACAACCTGGTGAAGGACATCAAAGCCAGTGGGACTGCCAGCGAAACAACTGATGGAATAAACAATCCCTGCCAGATCATAAGCAAAGCAGCTAATTTCATGATAAGAAGAATTAGCATTTTGCTGAAGTGCATGCAAAAGGCAGGCATTATTTGATCTTTGAAATTTCATTTCGTTGAAGATAGAAGCATGCAATTTTCATCAATATTGTTCATAAGAACTAACCAAAGTAGAATGTAAAGTAACTAAAAACTAATAGGCTGTTTCAGAGAGCGTCAAATGCAAGGAATCATATGTATAAGCCTATGGCACAACCCAAGAACAGCTGACCTGTATTATTTTCAATGTTGTAATCTGCCCATGGATCCACAACATAGTAGTTGTTGTTACTAACCTCGGGATTAGCTTGATAATGAGCCATTAGGCTTGACAGTATATATAGACATAGTATGGGCCATGGGCCTAGACGATATGGGCCTTAACACCCCCCCTCAAACTCAAGGCGGATCTGAAGCGTTGAGTTTGAGCAAATGAAGCCTGTGTTGCTCTTGAGTTTGTGCTTTAGTGAAGAAATCTGCAACTTGCAATTCAGATGGCACATACTGAAGAGCAATTGTTTTCTGATGGCAATGAGATCTTGTGAATGAGACATCCACCCCAATATGCTTGGCAAAACTATGCTTCACAGGTTCAGTGGCAATTTTAATGGCACTGGTATTATCACATAGGAGAGGTGTAGGAGAGTCACAAGTGACACCAAAATCAGCCAATAGCCATCGAAGCCATATAATCTCAGCAGTAGTAGAGGCAAGTGCTCGAAGTTCTGCCTCTGTACTAGATCTTGATATAGCAGTTTGCTTCTTGGTTTTCCATGTAAGAGGAGAGGAACCAAGCAGAATACAATAACCACTAACAGAACGACGTTCTATTGGATCACTGGCCCAAGTAGCATCAGAATAAGCATAAAGCATGGGAGAACTGTTTCGAGCATAAAACAGACCTCGAGAGGACGTGCCCTTTAAGTACCGCAGGACACGAAGGAGGTGACCGTAATGAACTGAGGTAGGAGCACTCACAAACTGACTGAGAATATGTACTGCATGAGCAAGGTCTGGTCTTGTTACAGTGAGGTAGACAAGACTTCCCACTAGATGGCGATAACGAGAGGGATCATCAAGAGGTGCACCATCATCAGGATGAAGCTGCAAATGTAGTTCCATAGGTGTTGCAGCTGTCTTATCATCAGTCATTCCAGAACGATCAATAATATCTTGTATATATTTGGATTGAGAGAGAAAATAGCCCTTCGCTGAACATGTAACCTCAATGCCCAAAAAATAACTAAGAGGGCCAAGATCAGACATTTGGAATTGCTCAGCAAGCTGTTTCTTCACAAGTGTGATATGATCTGCATCATCTCCCATAATCAGCATATCATCAACATATAAGAGGAGCAGAGTACGACCTCGTGAAGAAAGATGAATAAATAAGGCAGGATCATGGTCACTAGATGAAAATCCAGCAGCTGTGATGACTGAAACAAAACGCTGAAACCATGCTCGTGGAGCTTGTTTAAGACCATATAGAGCACGACGCAGCCGACACACATGTCCGGAGGGAGCATCAACTCCGGGAGGAGGCTGCATATAAACTTCTTCATGCAATTCTCCATGCAGAAAAGCATTCTTGACATCCATCTGAGAGATAGTCCAGGAACGAATGGCAGCCACGGCAATCATGGTACGAACAGTGGTCATGTGAGCAACTGGAGCAAAAGTCTCCTCATAATCAATTCCGTGAACCTGCTGAAAACCTCTAGCAACAAGACGAGCTTTATATCGCTCAAGAGAACCATCTGACTTGGTCTTGATTTTGAACACCCATTTACTTGAAATAGGAACGGCATGTGAAGGTAACGGCACAATTTCCCAAGTGCCGGTACGCTCAAGGGCAGCAAGTTCTTCAGACATAGCACGCTGCCACTCCATAATGGTAGAAGCTTCTTGATATGTTTTTGGCTCATGAAAAACAGCACATGCACGATGTTTGGTCGTACGAGGATAACCCAATCTATCAGGAGGCTCTATTGTGCTGCGATCTCGAAGATGATATCCATTATTAGCCTGTGTCTCATCAGAAATAACATTTGACTCATTAGTGTTAGCAGAAACATCAGAATCAGAAGCACGGGGACTGGCCGGAGGTGGAGAGTTAGGTGGAGGCTCTGTGTGTTGTCGAGGACGACGTGTGTAAGTGTTGATGATAGGTGGTTTGGAGGAGTAGGGCGATGATGATGGTTCTGGGGGAGAGATAATAATGGTAGGAGGTGGGGGAGATGGTGGTGAAACAGAAGAGTCAGCAGGTGTGAGGGGAGGAAGAGACATAAAAGATGTAGAGTCTAATGGATAATAGGAGGAATGTGTTGAGCTGTTATAGAAGAAAGGACGATTTTCAACAAATGTGACATCTCGAGAAATACGAATACGACGAGTGGAAGGATCATAACAGCGATAGCCCTTGTGTTCAGTACTATATCCCAGAAAAACACACTCAACCGACTGAGCTGTCAATTTAGTTCGGTCACAAGGTGCAAGCAGAACATAGCATGTACAACCAAAAACCCGAAGATGATCATATTTTGGAGGAGTACCAAAAAGGACTTCACCTGGGCATTTTCCAGACAATTTAGAAGAAGGTTGTCGGTTTATAAGATAAACAGCGGTAGAAACAGCTTCCCCCCAAAAGTGGGAGGGAACAAAGGAAGCAATCAACAATGTCCGGCCGGTCTCTATGAGATGGCGATGCTTCTGCTCTGCCACACCATTCTGAGCATGAGCGCCAGGACATGAGAGTTGAGCAAGCGTACCCTCGGATGTCAAGAACTGGCGAAACCTGTGGGATAGATACTCACCACCAGAGTCAGAGCGAAATATTTTAATGGGGGTGGAAAATTGAGTATGTACCATACGGACAAAAGACTGGTAAATGGAGCATAATTCAGAGCGGTGTTTCATGAAATAAATCCAAGTATATCTAGAATAATCATCAATGAAATGACATAATATTTGTGACCAGATTTGGTAGCAAAAGGGGCTGGACCCCATACATCAGAATGAATAAGGTCAAAAGGTCTAGCAGAGTGAGAATCACTAGAATAATATGGGAGTTGTATTTGTTTTCCAAGTTTGCAACCCTTACAATGAAAGCTAGACTCGATAGACATAGGACCTAGAAAACCGCTATTTATTAAAGTGGACAGCCGAGACCCACAAAGGTGACCCAATCGATGATGCCACTTGGCGAAAGATGAAGTGGTCGATGATGCAATGGAAGACACACGAGCAGTGGAAGGCAAGCGTAAGGTGTCCAAGATGTAGAGGTTAGATGAATCTCTACGGCGACGGCCAGTCCCAATCAGAGCCCTGGTTTGACGGTCCTGAACAAAACAAAATGAGTCAGTAAATCCAACGAAGCAATTTTGGTCAGTAATTTGACCAACTGACAGAAGATTCATAGATAACTGAGGTACAAATGAGACATCAGGAACAGAAAAATGTGAAGTGCAAAGAGCACCCTTATGTGAGATGTGACAAGAAGTACCATCAGCTGTCTGAATAGAGGATCCATCATGGACTGGCTGGCAATCAACTAGCTTGGACTGATCTGAAGTGACATGGAATGAAGCTCCTGAATCGAGGGCCCATGAGGAGGTACAAGCGCCAACAGATGCATCAGCGGCAGCGGAAACTGAACCTTGCGGAGGCATGCCACGACCTTGAGCAGCACGGCGGGCACGAAATTCAGCTAGCTTCTCTGGAAACTTTGTAAAGCACTGATCAGAGCGATGATTCTTCTTGCAATGCTTACATTTCTCAGAAGAACCACCTCGAAAAGCACCACTCCGAGCAGCCAACACACTATGAGTAGACTGAGCAGATTTCAATGACTGAATGCGAGTCTCTTCAGCAATTAAATCAGACAATGCTTTTGCCATGGTGAGAGAAGAAGATTCATGCAGCAGACGTGTGCGAATAGACTCAAAATCAGCATGCAATCCCATGACAAAACGGTATGTAAGAAACTGCTCAATAAACTTGTGTGCTTTACAATCAGCTGCTGTACATGATGGCACCATAGAAAGCAAAGGACCAGCTAGACGCTCATATGCAGAATTATAATCATCAATAGACAAATCATGCTGCTCGATAAGGTGAATTTTCTGCATAAGAGTATGAAGAAGAGCACCACTATCCTTAACATAACGCTGCTCCAAGTAGGACCACATTGGTTTGGCTGTCTCGAAGGAAGAGAGACTCATAAGTATAGAAGGCTTGACACTATTGACTATAGCAGACATCACCTTCCCATCATTGATTTTCCACTGTTTAATCTCAGCAGCATTGGCATTATTGGCAGTGGGTGCAGGTGCATCTTCAGATAAGTGAAAAACTAAGCCATATCCTCTCAAAGCAGTTTTAACACAAAAGGCCCACTCTCTATAGTTCTGACCATCAAGTGTGATGTTGATAACAATGGCACTGTGTTGAGACATATTGAATTGTACTGACAGTTGAGAAAAGCAGTAGACAATTGCAAGCAGTAGACAATTGTACTGACAGTAGCAAACAGGGGAGATGTAGACTTCAGTTACCACCAGGAAGAAGACAATGAAGACAGCAGCAACAGAAGACCTCGTGTGGTGAAGATCTCCAGCAGAGGGCCAATTACCACCGTGATGATGAACTGAGACAACTGGTGGAGAGGTCCCTGAAGATGAGAAGTAGCAGTGGCAGAGGAGATGGACAGCTTGAAGACGACCTGAAGCAGCTGCGCCGAATCTGACACCTCAACAGCGTCCTGGATGAGCACCGACGACGGAGTCACGACGGCGGCTCGAGGGCGGCCGCGACGGCGGCCTTGGACGGAGCCGCGACGGCGGCTCGATGGCGGCCGCGACGGCGGCTCGATGGCGGCCGCAACGGCGGCCTTGACGGAGCCGCGACAGCGGCCCTGATGCGGCCGCGACGGCGGCCTGGGATGGAGCCGCGACGGCGGCTAAGGATGGCCGCGACGGCGGCCGAAAAACAGGGGATTCGGGCGGATTAATTAACCCTAACCCTAACCTGCTCTGTTACCATGTTACTAACCTCGGGATTAGCTTGATAATGAGCCATTAGGCTTGACAGTATATATAGACATAGTATGGGCCATGGGCCTAGACGATATGGGCCTTAACAGTTGTCACATCACCAATTGGTGTCCACGCACCACCAGCATTTGCTGCTATTACAACAACAGCACCTAGCAACCTGTCCCAATAAGCCAATGTTTCACTCATTGTGCTAAATAATATCCCACCAGCCCATTTATTTACAGATTTGGAGAATAAAAATCTTTAGACCAACTTGTGGAAATGTAATGAAATGTAGCTAATAATGTTGTTTTCTCTAGATTACTATGATCCTAGTTTTTGCTAAAAGAAGGCTGCTAGTAACAACAGTCAGTTTAATGCAAGTAAATTGTATGTGTTGGCCACAAATTGACACAAACTAAGGAGTGGAATGTCATTATTTGTTACAAGTATTCACTCAACCCACAAGGGATGGTTCCTTTCCTTCAAAGTTTTCGTATGTTTTGAAAACGCTACTTTTGCTTCTCCTAAAAATTTCTTAGGGCGGCAATGTGGAAAAAGCAGGACGGCAAAGTCACACAGGAAGTGCAGAAAAGTGGACAAATTAGTGAGCTACTACTATGCACTGATACAAACAAATATCTAAAATAGGGCTGTCAATGAAGCTCGAGGCTCGCGAGCTACTCGAACTTGGATTGCTAAATGAATAGAGATTGGCTCGAATGAAACAAGCCAAGCTCAAGCCTGGTCCAAAGCTCGTGAGCTTCAACAAACCGAGCTCGAGCTGATTGACAGAGCTTGTCAAGTTTTATCGCTCCCTGTCTGCCACCTTACCAATTCGTTTTCCCTCAGCTCAACCAAAAGATAGCATGAGCCCAAGTAGCCCAGGTTGGCAACAGCCTGCGTAATCACTGAAACCAAAGCAGAGAGAAGAAGATCACCCCCCCCCCCCCCCCCCCCCCCCCCCCCCCCCCCCCACCCAAAAAAAAAGAAAAAGAAAAGAAAAAACCTTATCCGCAATTCTCCAGCGGTCCCGATCTGCTTTCCCCAAATCTTGCTGACATCTTCCTCTACTCATCTCCTACCATGGCGGCAGCAGCAAGCCGGCAAAGCGGCCACCTGCATTTGCTTCCCATCCCATGTTTGACCCTGATGCATTTCTCTTTTTGGAGCTGTCGACCTCGATGCTCCTACTGCCAGCTCGATATCCTTGCTGTGGTTGATTTAGTTTTTTTTCTTGTAATTCAGTATGCTCGATTGGACCACACCATAGCTGCTGGTTGTCCTCTTAACTTGAGGTGGTAATTCTTGTTCTCAAGGTCTTGCCACAAAGAAAGAATGTTGGGTGGATGTTACCTTGGATTATTTTATTTTATTTTTTGGGTGGGGTAGAGGTTGGATTTGCCTTGCTCTCAGAATTTTCTATGTACAACCTATTTCTAAATGAGCCTATTCGATCCGACCTTGAGCCCTTGCGAATTTATGTCGAACTGAGCTCGAGCTTGTCAGCAAGCTCGCTAGAGGTTCTGGCGAGCTCGAGCTTGAGGCGGCAGGCACGCTCGAGCTCGGCTCGTTGACAGCCATAATCTCAATCTCATGGTGGATAAGGACGGTGGCTGTTAGTTATGAAACTATAATTGGAGTAAAAGTGTGTTTAAATCTTCTGACATCTAACTGAATCATTATTTACAATTATAAGCAATCCTTGTTTTCTACATCCCCACGTGACCGTGACCCCTGTGAGGAAGGAAATGTGGCAAACAGACTCCCTGCTCAATAAGTGTCAGGGCGGGATACAGGAGGGCTTATTAACATCTCTAAAAATTAAAGAGATGGAACACATATCATAGTTTTTTTGCATTTTGAATACGAATTCTCTAACAGATTGTTCTGTTCCTTTTGAACTACATTTCGATCTAATATACTAGACACTACTGATCCTGGAGTTATTCCAGCCATATACAGAGCATTTAAAGTAAACATATGGATAGTGGTGCAAGAAAATGATTCTGAGCCAGAACAAATGTCATGACACAATAGAAAAAAATCTGTATCATTCGCAGGCATAATAGGTTATATAATAAATTTCATACTTTCTGTAGTCTGATGGAGGTGCTAGTTTCCGAAGCAATGACACCATCACAATAGTGGAAGTCAAGTTGTCGAGAATTGAACTCAGGAAGAAAGTCACAATGCCAATCTGAAATAAAGAAAAACATGCATAAAAATAGAGCAAGATACTGAACAGTCCTACAACAAAAATTATCAATTAAGGTTTGATGGCAGTTGGTTACATTGTGACTTTTTGAAATGTTGTACTCCCTCCGGTATCAAAATAGTTGTTGTTTTGGACATTGATACGGTCTCCAAAACACAACTTTCACTAATGTTTTTTCCTATAAAATATTTATGAAATATAGTTAAACTGTACTTTTATGTAATCATATTTCAATACAAATCTACTCATATCATTTTCACATTTATAAACTCAATACATTGGAAAAATATTTGCAGTCAAAGTTTAAAAAGTTTGACTTAGGACAATCTCAAAACGACAACTATTTTGAAACTGGAGGGAGTACAAAATAACAAAAAATATTTACTCAAGTCATTCACAATATTCATCACAATGTGACAATAAAATAGCATATTTAGGCAATCTTTTGTTAAGTAAATTACGATAAAAATTACTCCGGTAGCAACTCAAAATTGTAACAGTGGATCCAGCTAATTCTTCTCTTATGCATGCACACTCCATGCTTATTATGTGGCTCAAATTGACTGTGAACGAAAAGGAGTATGTCATACGGGTAAAATTGGGGAAACTGTATTCCGATGTGTAGCATCAACTATTTAAATACAATAAAGGCAAGGGAGAGATATCCCAAAGGCATTGAACTTAAGGTCAAGAAAAGGCCCGCCAGGGCACCTAGCGCTCGAAAGCTAACACATGCCAGAAGGCCCCCTTTTTTTCGGTGAGAACTAGGAGCCAAGCCCTGGTTGCCTCACTATTGGAGGTCTGACCACTGTGCTATCAGCACTCTCTCTAGAACCAGGTATTTGGGAAATACCTATTCAAAAGTTACATTTATATCGAAAGGGAGGTAGTATGTAGCAGCAGAGTCATGTGATACTGCAATTTGAATACCAAAATCAGCCGCTGTGCGCAGCACTTAAAAAGAGAAGTACTGCACCATGCACGCCCTCATACTGCACTACTTATACTGCTTCTGATCTCAAAAAAAAAAAAAAAAAACTTATACTGCTTCTCTGAAATTTGGTAAGTCTACATCACTCAAGTACTTTTGAAAAAGCACATCATGAAACATTACAAATGGGGACACATGCAGGTAGGCATCAAAAGATCATTCCCACACCCCCCTCCAAAAGAAAAAAAAGGAAGCTGTATGGAGTAAATTCAGAATTCTTGGTACGTGAAGTTTGAATCAGATTAAACGGCCTTCTTACATAAACAATGAAAATTATTTATACTTAATAGAAACCACGTCAAAAAAATGGACATATATCTGAGCTAAAACACTCAAACATAACAGGTAAGTAAGGAGTCAAACATGGCAATACCCAATCTTCTACAAAAATCGAGTGCAAGAGATCCAGGCTATGGTTGTTTTTAGTTAAGTGTGGCATGAATGTAATTCAAGGATAGGTGGGTCGCATGTGTGTGTAAATGTAATTCTCCAACTCTTCTTCCTAATGCAATGATGCGCAGCTCTCCTATCCGAAAAAAAATTCTAATGCAAGAGGAACACAGCCAACAATTTATGCTCAGTACCAAAACGAAATTTGCATGTACAGAAATTGTGCAAGAACATGTCAAAACAGGAATATGAAGATATTTAACGTTTTTCCAGTGCAATGCCCATGGTAGTTTTAGGAAGAAAAAAAAAGAGGGGCAATATTTGGATTTAGAGTATACTATGTAAAACTCACCACCCACAGAAGAGTTTTAGAGTTTCGAGTAGATATATTATCGGTCACAAGCTTAAAACCTTGATGCGCATCAACAATCTCCACAATGGTCATTGCACCAAGCAAGAAAAAGACTATTTCACTAACTTCAACAGTTGTCTGGCTCAACTCTTGAACGGCTACATCAGCCGAGGGAGCCTACATCCAACATAAAATAAGGTAAACAATAAAGGACAGTCAATAAAATTCATCTATGAAGGGTAACTGCATGATTTGGGCAGAATATAATCTCAAAATCTCTATAATTTGTACAGATATGTGTTTTGGTAGCTGCTTGAACCTCGAAAAGAGCTGCTGATGGCCTGAAGTTGGTTATAGGGAGTAACTTACCCCGAGGCTTCTGATAACCCATAGGCAGACAGCCATCAATAATCCAACTCCACTTTTGTTAAATGCTAGTGTTTCCTCCAAAATGATACCTACATAGCCAAGAGCAAATACCAAAACCATTGCAATGTCCTGCAAGAGAAAAAACAATATATATCAAAATATGTTTGTGACAATCACCAATGCCGCATCCACAACAAACAAACAGGTAGACTATATAGTTAAACTGATAGAAAGGCAATGTTTGAACAACGTGCAAGGAATTAGCTGACCTGATTAGCGGCGACCCAGGAATGGTTTATTGCAGCTGCTCCAGCCAAAGCCGTTGCAAAGATAGCAACAGCTTTCGGGATATCATTTTTTGAGTTAGCCTCGTATGGTGTGCTAACTTCATCAATTGAGCATATGGATCACAATTCGCGGTCATTTCCAATAGCTGAAATTTGTGTGAAATAAAAAAAGGTAGTATTAACTGTGAAGGAGGTAGAAACCACCACCTAGTACACACATGCAGGCAAGTCACAAATACTGCACTTAGAACTCGTATAAAACGACATGGAGATCTGTATTTACGAGAAGTATCCTACTAAAAAATAGGAATACATTTGTATATCAGAAGTTCTATACCACTCAAAAACGAATTTCACTCACGTAAACTAAATTGAAAACTTACCTGCATATCCATCATGCACTTTCAGGTGGTTGCAGTGCTTATGAAAATGCATCGCAAGTTTGACTGTTAAAACAATTCAAGAATATGTATTTCCAGTTAAAGATCTTGTTCTACATGTATTATCCAAGAAGTTTGACATATATAGGTGGACCACCGAATGAATAATGCAATAGAAATTCAAGCATATTTTCAGAATTCTGCAAAAAATCATAAAATCAACAATCGAAGTTAGCATAGCAACCACAGCAGGGGCTTCCCTTGCTGTATTCCCCTCAAAAAAGCTAGCATAGCGTGATTACGACATTTGTAGAAACCAAAGCAGCTGGTGTGAATTGGATAAAGTACGACAGGATAACAAGAGGTTTTGACTGCACTTTTCGGTTTCTTCTTTCTTGATTACAAATGATGATCCACATGGCATTGTATAGCCTACTCGTAGCAGTAGATGCTAACCATACTATTAACCATACTATCTTATCTCTAATGAACGAACAGATTAATGACTTGATTATAAACTCGTCTATAACAAACTAACAGACCTGATTAATCTAATATCTAGCTTTAACCATAGGCCAATATGCCCCGCCCATACAAAGCAGCAAATACACATTACTAGATCATCTATGTCATGTAAAATCTTAAATGTAACTTGCCTGAGGAGCTAACAAAAAGTGATTTATGTGCATATAAGTTAACGGTCATGTAAGCATGTTAAAAGATTTCATTTCACAAGATTGGCAATCATCATGCAATGAGCATTTCAATATAAATTAAGAAATCATTCAAATGTAAGGAACTAATGCACTTATAATTCTGTAGAGTGTCTAAATGTACTGCCATAAAACTATTCTTGAGTTTGCACTGAAATTCATCAAGAATGCACTTTTGCTCAATGGCTTCGATTGCGGTAAGAACCAAAAGGAATTATCTCCCCTTGAACCCACAACCCAAAAAATGTAGAACAGCGAACCGGACTCACTGCTCATTGCTCAAGTGGAGTTTGTTTTCTTGAAATAAGCTAAAGTTCATAACATTGTCAAAATAAAAAAACTAAAGTTCATAAGGATGACATATTTCTACGTATAATCTCCCAACTCTTGCACTTGCATTCCCATTCACCGATCATGATTCCTATGTGGCCTTCCAAGCACATAAGATTTGCTCAGCTATGCTTTTTCTATAGATTACCGACATAACTCTGATTACCGACATAACTCTGATTGCAAGCTTTTTCTGATCGCCGTGATGCAGTGGAAATGCCTCAGTCAAACTATTGGAATCAAAAGTGGGACTCTCGCTTCCAAAGAGCGTGGAAACCGAGATAAGCCTCATCGCGATTTGTATCTGCCGTAATCAGCGAGCTGCACGGATTCCACCAGGTTTTCTTTGTTCCCAATGCAGAAGGTAGACACAGCAAACCGTAGAGGATACGAAGAGGAGGTCACCTACCTCGTAGTCGCTGCTATCCTCGGTCGGCGGAGGCGAGGAAGACGAGGTCGAGGCGCGGCGGAAGCGGAGGCCCCGGCGCCACCGCTTGGAAGACGGGAGCGGGCCCGACAAAGCGGCCAGAGTGCGACGGTACTGGCGCCGGGAGAGGGATGCTCTGGAGGGGAGGGAGGGCAGCGCTGCCCTTGCGCTGGCGAGCAAGCAGGAGGGGAGCGCCATTGCTGCAATTCTTGGCGCTTCCCTTCCTCTGCGCGCTCGTATGGATGAGGTTCTCTTTGGACTTTGCACTGCGGCCACCCGGCTAGTGCAGGCAGGACATCAGGGAAGTAAAATGCGTGATACTGCTATCGTCACCTGGAGGGCCATGGATCTGACACGTTGCTGTGCAGCCTCTCGCGCGGCAAAATGGTTTTGGATCACTCGATGTATGATCGGCTGGCCGACTTCCATGCTTCTTTTCCACAAATTTTGTGGTTTTGGACCATGCGAGTGCGGCCACAGAAACATATGTCGTGTATATAACAAAGCCAACCTTTGGTGTCGTTCTTGATGACGATGGGTTGGCCGGAGATGAGGGGGTGGTCGAGCAAATAACGAAGCCAACCTTTCCACAAATTATGTTGAATTCTAATGAGAAAGGTTTAATGAGGAAGGTGGAGCCTGATTCAACGACGAATCAGTTTCAAGAAGAAGAGTGATGCACATGTCCTAGCAGCCAAATTAATGATCTACAAAAGACCAAGAAATGTTTTTTTTTTTAAAAAAAAAGAAGTGTACAGTAAGGAATGTTTCTAATCAGCATAGGTTGTAGGCTTGGTAAGTCAAGTTTGTGAAGTGACACAAATCGTAGAGAGAAGGACAAGTGTTACAAACATGATATTTGGAAGAGTGGATTGCCCGAGTGGCCAGAGCGGTCAGCTCCGGAGTTTCTCTTGTCGGCCCGGGATCGAGCGGCAGCACCCGCGCGGTACTATAGCTCGCTACAGTGCCGCGTGCCACTGTAGTGAAATACCTGCAGTGAAAAAAAAATCCCCTCGCCCTCTCAGGTCAAAGCACATGGCTAAGACTCGCGCCGGAGTTCACAACAGCCAGCTGAGTCCCTGTGTAGGATCGGGGAGGGGGTTCGGGGTTTTCTCGGCCTGCGTGAGAGGCTCTTCTCCTTAGCAAATGCCGTCGGGGGCGGTCTTCCCCCGGCAGGTCGAGTTTTTTAAACATGATATTTGAAAGAAGGATCAAGTGGCACGTGATTCAGAGTTCTTGGATGGCAAGGCATCTAGGAATGCATTCAGGTGTTATATCGCCTTTCAAAGATATAGCAAACATGCCTTTAAAATTATAAACATATTCAGATTGATTCATGCATGAAGTCGGACTAAGGCGTAGGGTTTTTCTTTGGTTATACTACATCGGCTAAATAGGGCATGTTTGGATCCCATAAATTAATTGTGAGCCGATTAATTTTAATTCTTAGATGCTGCTTCAATCTCGTGGTCTTATTTTTAGCCCACTATCTGACTTTTTTTTGAGAGACAGCCCACTATCTGACTTGTTGTTAGCCCATCAGTCCATGAGCTAATTCGGACCAAAAGCGGCCCTTCTATGCAGAAAGCCCAAATTAGCCCCGCCGGAAACAAAGCACTAGTATTAGTCAAAAACTATAGTTCTAGAATCCAAACAGATCCAGCTAATTTTAATCAAAGGACAAAATAGAATTTTAGCTCCAGCTGAGCTAACTATTTAGTTCATGCTCCAAACATATCACTGCTAATTATTAGACCATCCAAATAGATTCTGTCATAGTATTTCCTAATCGATCGACTATTTGACCGATCACTAGTGAACTAACAAGCCGAGAAAATTAACAATGAATGATACTACCAGAAACTCGATCTTTGGTAAGGGCCTCTTATTTTTGTGTGGGTACCATAGCTCATTCCCAGGAAACTAAAATTTTGGTGACGTTTTACCGATAGAAATTATATTTATGACTTTTTTTTTAATTTTGCTGAGGGTATTTGGCCGTCACCAAGGATCCAGTTTCGGGTAGTGCGAACACACTTCTTCCTTTAGCTAATTATCCGCTCAACAAAAAACAAATTATGTTAATTAAAATTCAACAACTCGGCTATTGAGTATTGAATTGCTCGATAATCTTACTGGGCCTAATAAACAAAAATAATCACACACATCCGTAACCACATGACCATTCTCGAGTCTCAAGAAAAAAATACAGAGAATGAAACCAACATTGATTGTGTTAGGTTTTTGGGATACTCATATCTCGTGCGCCTTTGCAAAAAGGAATCGTCGATTGACAAATAAACTTAATGCTTCCAAATCCAAACGCTAGTCATTCTCCCAATCTTGAACTTATATTAATCATTCGTCAACATTGACATCCCTTCACTGCGCTACCTTGAAATGATCGTGCCGGACCGCCTCTGCTTCTGCGTGTGAAATGCATTTTACCCAACGATGCCGATTAGCGTAGTGCTACTGCTGCTTGCTAACTCCACCTTGAGTATATGGCGTCCAGACAAGTTCAGGCCATTTAATCAGATGCAACACATAGCCAACTCTGATCATGGGTAGTGTTGTCACTATTGTGTTCCCCCACGAGCTTCTGGTACATAACATTTGACTTGACTGACCTGGAAAGATCCATACCGTTTCTTAGGCCAGTCTCAATGGGCCTTTCATTGGCATTTAATCAGCTGCCACGTTTTCAACTCGTCCGATTAATCACGATTAATCGCGATTAGTCGTCCAACTCGCCCAGGCTTGCTTGATCAGTGCCAACGATCCGATTAGGTCGATCAGAAATCAACTCGTCCGATCAATCGTCGATTAACCACGATTAATCGTGATTTCTGATAGAGGACGATCAGAACAGCAGGATGGCCCAGTCCAACTTAGTGGGACGGCAAACTTTGGCCCATTTCGTGGTGAGAACTGAGCAAAGCCAACCCTAATCCACACATGCTCTTCCTCTGTCTTCTCATTCTGTACAGCCGCCGGCCGCCGCCCAGCTAGATGGAGGAGACGACGTCGCGCGCCCCCTGTCGCCAGTCGCCGGCCACCGTCCCTTCCCTCTCTCAGGCCAGCCGCCGCCCTTCCCTCTCTCAAGCCAGCCGCCAACCGCCGGCGCTTCCCTCTCCGTGCAGCTGCAACCGTCGAGCTCTAGCTCTCTCTCTCTCCCGTGTTGTCTACTCTGTTGCTATGCTGATCTACCGAATTCTCTTCTATCTGTGCACTTGAATCACTCAATTCCCATTATATATGCAGTATATGCAATATATATATACCCTAGGATCCTGATCGGTCCTACAGGGCTGGACGATCAGGGGACCTGATCGGACCGATCAGGCATCGATTAGTCGCCCTGATCGTCCGACTAATCGCCTGATCGACCTGATCGGTGCTCTGGCGATCAGATTGTTAGGTCCGATCTGAAAACGTGGATCAGCTGCCACATCAGATAAAAAGATGACATGGCAAGAATTTTAAGAAGAGAGAGATGATTTGCCTTTCATCCTAATGAAAGGCTCTCCGCACCCTTTCCTAGACTAATGAAAGTGAAATGAAAGTGCATTGAGCATCTTTTCTTTCATTCTCCACCATTTTGATCC
Source organism: Eragrostis nindensis (assembly GCA_012490785.1). Taxonomy (NCBI): domain Eukaryota; kingdom Viridiplantae; phylum Streptophyta; class Magnoliopsida; order Poales; family Poaceae; genus Eragrostis; species Eragrostis nindensis. Next base: position 51,102 of record JAAXCT010002612.1, read on the forward strand.
AATCATGTGCATCTATTTAATGTTCTGACTATCCTATGAAATTGTGTAATGAAATGATGCACTGAGAGATGTAGTTTCATATCACAAAATAAAATTACAAAACTGATGTGTCATGCTTGGAAACTACAAAATGAAAGCCTCCACTGAGACTGGCCTTATCGCATCTTTCTAGTATACACATAGCACGGCTTCAATGAGAGAAATGAAACAACCTTGTTCACAACAATAACCGCACATTTCCAAGCTGCTGTTATTCATTTGGAGTAAATATGCAAATATACATAAACCGCCTCATCCTTTATTTGAAAGAGTAGTCCTAATAAACTAATATACAGAGTCTTTTCTACCAGAATCATTCTGCTCTACATAACAAACTTCACCAGCGCTCCAGATACTAGGAGCTGGTTTGAATCTGATGCGCTGCCTTGGAGCTCAGAGTACTACTAACTTATGATTCCATTTCCTATATCTGAGAACTATAGAGGCCAAATTTTTATGAACCCGAAATAAATGGGATCTCAGCGAGTGAAGTGGGAAGGGATAGATGGAGATTTTGCGCAGCTAAATAACAGGTTATACCAGCTGCATAACCTGCAAGGGCAAAACCGCTCACCTGCAAATACAAGAATGTCAAAAGCTGAATAATGAAGCCACACCACTTAAACTAGGGTGTATGCGTGATACTGCAGGCCTGGTTTAATTAGCTGAGTGTTGTTAGTATTCTGAGATATTCTAGTGTGACAATGAAATTGCAAATTACTGATTGATGTATAATTAACTACAAAGTAAAAAAGGACATTCTTATGGAATTCTAGGCTGAGCGTGCTCAGATTGATTGCTAGAATAGGAGTCAACCAATAGGCAAAATAATTCAACCAATGACTGGTGCATTTTATTTTACCAACAAGAATGAATGAATATTTATGGAAGACTGGTGTACCCTCATAGCTGTCCATAGGCAGAAACAAATATTTTCACATGGTTACTGTTAATGTAATTAATGTTCAACACGTAGAAGAGCAGAACCTAGATTTGCTAAAGCAATCTAAATAGAGAAATTGATCTTCTGTTTACCACAATGAAATATAAATGTCCAATTCATGTGCATCTACCAAAGTGTAAACAAAGAAGCATAAGTACATGCTGAACAGTAAAGTGCAATTAGGTAAAACTGAATCAGATGAAAACACTGTCTATACAATGATCTGCAATAATCAACTCATGTAGTAAGATGCCATCTAAAACACTAAATTTGTTCTCAACACTCAACTTCTAAATACCAGCAAGTACAGATAAGATTCAACAGGTTGTCAGGTAAACATAGGAAAATGTACTCAAATGCGCATGGTCTATATCAAAATAAGTTCAATTTTCCTGTAATGTAATATATAAGGAAAAGGTATACCCAAAAGGAGTCAATAGGGATTTTATTTTATCAAAAATGAAGAGTGGGGTTTCCTTTTTTTCACAAGATATTACTATTATGTTGTCCCACAGCTCCCCAACATATCGAGAAGTTTACCTTCCGAAAATACCAAAAGAAATCCACCTTCTCCATTCCCATAAAAGCCACTCCTGCCGCAGAGCCAATGATAAGCATCGAACCACCAGTACCAGCACAGAATGCAATAAGCTGCCAGAAGTCCGAATCTTGAGGATATGAAGTCAGGTCATACATTCCCATGGTTGCAGCAACAAGTGGAACATTGTCTACAACTGCTGATGCGACACCAATTGCACTAGCAATAAGATCAGCATTTGGAATATTGGCATCAAGATAGTTTGCTAACTGCCTCAAAATCCCTGCAGATTCCAAGCTGGTGCCAGTGGAGAAAAAACTATTAATGGAGATAAATGACCTTATTCTAAAACAATTAATCTCATTTTAAGCCATGCTTGTAATTGAACAAACTATTAGTGTGGTTGCTAGGGTGTTCCACAATAACCGCAGCACTGAAGCATGGACCGCTACGGCGCTACAGCAAACCTGAACAAGATGAAAATCTACAACATTTCCATTTACCACTAAACGAATACAGAAAAAAATATCACAACCCGAAAAAGGTAACTATAGAGTATGAAAGACCAAGCTCATGAGCTTATTATCCTAGGTCTATTTATAAGACCATGTGCCCTCAAACACATATAATTTTCAATGGTCCAGGTGTTCCATAAATAACTATAGTAACAAGAGACGGAAATAAGAAGGATTACCTGCCAACCGATAAAAGGATCCCCAAGAAGAACAAAATTCCTTGTGTATCTATCCGTGACAGCGCCTGTGGAACTTTCAGTGTCTGCCTTTCAGAGTCACCATAATGTATAGCATCTGTCAGGATCCACAGAATCCCAAGACCAAGCATCATGCCCATGAAAGGTGGCAATCCGGTCAGAGCTTTAAAGACTGGAACAAATATTAATGCGCCAACTCCAACAGCTAGTACAAGCTGTCCCCGAGGAGCCATCTGCTCTGATGACACCAAGCTGGATGATTTCTGAGACGATCCATTCACTTCACTATTTATAACATATAACAATTTGTTAACTAAGGTTTTGTCAATGTTGTTTCATATCATATATTGTAATTTGTCACTATTTAACAACCTGGTGAAGGACATCAAAGCCAGTGGGACAGCCAGTGAAACAACTGAAGGAATAAACAATCCCTGCAAGATCATAAGCCAAGCAGCTAATTTCATGATAAAAAGAAGTAGCATTTTGCTGAAGTGACATGAAGAAAAAGACAGCCATCATTTGATCTTTGAAGTTTCATTTGATTGAAGATATCAGCATGCAATCTTGATCAGTAATGTTCATAAGAACTGAGGAAACTAGAATGTGAAGTTAATAAAACTAATAAATATTTCAGATAGCATCAAATGTGAAGAATTATATGAACTATGAACCTAGGGCACAACCCAAGAACAGTTGTGAAAGGCTGACCTGTATAATTTTCAATGTTGTAATCTGCCCATGGATCCACAACATAGTAGTTGTCACATCACCAATTGGTGTCCATGCACCGCCAGCATTTGCTGCTATTACAACAACAGCACCTAACAACCTGTCCCAATAAGCCAATGTTTTACTCCCTCAACGTGCTAAATAATATTCCACTAACCCATTTATTGACAGATTTGGTGAATAAACAAACAATCTTTAGACCAACCTGAGGACATGAAGTAACCAATAATGCTGTATTCGTCTATATTACCGCGATCCTACTTTTTTTTTCGAAAAGGGGGCTAGTAACAACAGTCAGTTTAATGCAAGCATGCAAATCATATGAGTTGGCCAAAAACTGGCACAAACGAAGGAGTGTTACAAAGTATTAATCAATCCACAAGGAGCGGTAGCTTTTCTTCTATGTTTTACAAGTAAGGCGTACTTTTGTTTCTACTCAAAGTTTCTTAAGGTGGCAAAATAGATTGAAGCAGGGACGGCAAAGTCACACAGGGTGGCAGAAAGTGACCAAAATATATGAGTTACTAGCCTACTATGCACCGATCAAGTCAATCCACCACTTAAGTTGATGGCGAAAGGTGGGCAATTTACTTATACTTCCGATACAAACAAATATCCATGGTGGGTGAGGACGGGGGTTGTTAGTTGTGAAACTATATTTTGGGTAAATGTGTGTTTAAATCTTCCGACATAATAACTGAATCATTGTTTTCTACATCCCCATGTGACCATGATCCTTGTTTGGCAGGATATGCAGGAACAGACTCCCTTCTCCGTAAGGGAGTTTTTGAGTGTGGGGTGTGTTGTACTGGGGTTCTTTACCCTAAACTCTTCTTCTTAATACAAAGACATGCGGCTCTCCTGTGTTCGAGAAAGAAAAAAAACTCCCTGCTCAACATCTCTAAAAATTTTATCATAACTTTTTGCATGTCGAATACGATTCTGTAACCGATTTTTCTGTTCCTATTGTACTCCATTTAGATAGCATCTAACCAATAGAACAAAAAAAATATGCTAGACACTATATTGATCCCAGAAGTTATTCCAGCCACATACAAAGCACAAAAAATAAACATATGGATAGTGGTGCATGAATATGAACATTGTGAGCCAGAATAAATTATAAAACACTACAAAAATGTACTGCAGGCATAATAGGTTATATAATAAATTTCATACTTTCTGTATTCTGATGGAGGTACTAGCTTCCGAAGCAATGACACCATCACAATGGTGGAAGTCAAGTTGTCGAGGACTGAACTCAGGAAGAAAGTCACAATGCCAATCTGAAATAAGGAAAAACATGCATAAAAAATAGTGCAAGATATTGAACAGTCCTACAACACAAATTATCAATTAAGGTTTCATGACAGTTGGTTGTATTCTGATGTTTTGCTATTTTTGAAATGGTTGTAAACAATAAAAATATTTATTCATGACTTTACAATATTCAATAACAATTTGAAGATAAAAAACACATATTTAGGCAATCTTTTGTTAAGAAAATTATAACAAAAATGCGGCAACAACTCAAAATATTAACGGTGGATCCAGCTAATTATTCTCTTGTGCATGCACACACCTTGCTTATTATATGGTTTAAATTGACTGTGCACAAAGTAAGGAGTATAGTCATATGGGTAAATGTATAGCACCATTTTTTTAAAAAAAAATGAGCGAGGTGGAGAGACATCCCGAAGGCATTGCACTTAAATTCAAGACAAGACCCGCCCAGGGCAACTATCGCTCCTCGAAAGCTAACACAATTGGAGGTCTTACCACCACAGTATCAACACTCTCTCTCGCACCAACTATTTGGGAAATATCCCATGTAAACGTAGACGGTAAATGGCAGACAGTCGGTCGACCATCGTTTATCGTTCAATGATTCAATCTGTTTAAACGGCCATTTAATCGGGCTAAATGGCCGTTTAGGCATAGACGATGATCACCCCTCTAGCATTTAGACGCCATTTAAACGGAGTTTTAGTTCCGTTTAGGAAAACATGGGAAATATCTATTCCAAAGTTACATTTATATCGAAAGGGAGGCAGTATGTAGCAGCAGAGTCATGTGATATTGCAATTTGAATACCAAATCAGCTGCTGTGCACAGCACTTGAAAAGAGAAGTACTGCACCATGCACGCACTCATATTGCACTACTTATATTGCTTGTCTAGAAATTTGGTAAGTCTACACCACTTGAGTACTTTTGAAAACATACATTATGCACATTTGGAATGGGGACAAATGTAGCTATGCATCAAAACATCATTCTTTACCCAAAGAAAGAAAAAAGGGAAGCTATATATGGAGTAAACTTGAGAATTCTTGGTACTTAAAATTTGAATCAGATTTAATGGCCTTCTTACACGGACAATGAATACAGACAACTCGAAATCGCTCTCCATATATCTCACACAAATCTTAAATAAGCATGGCATTTTGTTTGACTTTGCACACATTCCCTTTTTTTCTCTTGAATACGCAGGGGAGCTGTGTATCTTTGTATTGATAGAGGAGAAAAAACGGTTCCTTACAAACACCGCCGCCTCACTCCGAACTGAGCTGTGAGGGACTGTAAATACCATCTTGATCTAAACAGGTCTTAATCCCTTTTTTAATGGATCAATTCACAAACTTTATAGCAACTATGCTAATAAAAAATTGACATAAATCTGAGCTAAAATATGGCAATACACAATCTTCTACAAGATTCTAGTGCAAGAGGAACAGAGCCAACAATTTATACCCAGTACCAAAACAAAATTTGCATGTGCAGGAATTGTGCAAGAAAATTTCAAAATAGGATACAAGATGCCGAACATTTTCAGGAGCAATATGCAAATGGTAGTTTTAGGGGGGAAACGGCAATATTGGGATTCAAATGATACAGACAAAAAACAGACAGATTTACCAATAGTTTGTGACATAATCCAAACCTAGCTTTATGCAGTGACAGTTATTAATAGGACATGAGAACTTTCCTTTCAGGTAAATTGGTCACGAGGCTGCATAATTTAGGTCCTTATAACAGTAATTAAGGAGCTAGGTGACTTTTACATAAACAATCAATGGACGCCCAAATTCGCGTCGAAGGGGACCCTAACTTGGTTGAATGAGCACAAATCCGCATCCTCAACCAGGTGAGCTAGGCTTAGTTCCTACCACAAGGCCACAGAACATCATAATCCTTATTTGGAATGGCAAGACATTTTCAAAATCTGTAATATGGGTAGCGGAGGCAAAAATCTCCTCTCATTCATAGATTGGTAAGGATGTATGAACTTTCCAACTTACTATATGTGAGTTTAGATGAGAAATTTAGAAGTATAGTACGAAACCAAGAACATGAACTGCAACTTGGGCTTGCCACAGCCAGAAGCTAGGTAGAAAGCAAGAAGTAATGAGAATGAGAATAGATCACAAAAAGCAGAGTGGAAAGGAAAGATAATGTCACCAGAAGCATTGGAGTTAATACATTTTATTAGATCTACTGACAGACACAGAGCACTCACAACGAGAAATGCACAAAAGGAGAAAAATGGAAGGACCATTTTTCCTTTTTGGACAAGGATTTCTCTGGATTCAATTCAAGGTCAAAACAAACATTTTTGCAGTGAGTTGATGTACATTTCAGATCAAATTGAGAAGAACGGTATGCATTTTTCCTTTTTGGACAAGGATTTCTCTGCATGCTTTTTAATTGAGAAGAATGGTATGCATCTAGACTGAACAACTAAGCATTAGCTGATCAATACTGAAGTCACAAACATAAGCTATAAGATCATGAAAATTTCTGTCTGGGCCTCTCCTGAAAAGTGGAAAAAGTTTTATCTGTACTGGACAGAACTTTGATGAAATCCCAGAGTGTAAGACTAGGATGTTTCTGCATACTACTATTATCATACTACAGGTAAAACAGTTCCTCTTGTTGACTATTTGGAGATACATCTACTAAAATTGAGAGTATGTATTGCTCATGGTAACATACAGCTCAATGACCAAAGAGTATACTATGTAAAACTCACCACCCACATAAGAGTTTTAGAGTTTCGAGTAGATATATTATCGGTCACCAGCTTAAAACCTTGATGGGCATCAACAATCTCCACAATGGTCATTGCACCAAGCAAGAAAAATACTATTTCACTGACTTCAACAGTTGTCTGGCTCAACTCTTGAACAGCTACATCAGTTGAGGGAGCCTACATCCAATACACAATAAGGTAAATAATAAAGGCCAATCAGATAAATTCATTTATAAACAACTGCGTGATTTGTGCAGAATATAAGATCTCAACATCTCTATCATGTGTACAGATAAGCCTCTAAAGTCTCGACCCACAATAATAATAATAATAATAATAATAAAGCAACACAACTGCACTATAACAACAACAACAACAACAATAATAATGATAAAGCTTGTTCTTGATAGCTGCTTGAACCTCGAAAGGAGTAACTTACTCCGATACTTCTGATAACCCATAGGCAGACAGCCATCAATAATCCTACTCCACTTTTGTTAAATGCTAGTGATTCCTCAAAAATGATACCTGCATAACCAATAGCGAAGACCAATACCATTGCAATGTCCTGCAAGAAAAAAAAAATTAAACTATGTAACAATCATCAATCATCACAAAAAACAAAGAGGTAAAACTATATGTTTAAATTGATAAGGCAAATGTTTGAACATGATGAGAGGAATTAGCTGACCTGATTAGCGGCGACCCAGGAATGGTTTATTGCAGCTGCCCCAGCCAAAGCTGTTGCAAAGATAGTTAAAGCTTTCCGGAGATCATTTTTTGGTTTGTAGTTAACCTCAAAGTACTGTGAGCTAACTTCATCAACTGAGCATAACGGATCACAATTCCCGGTCGTCTCCAACAGCTGAAATTTTGTGAAACAAAAAGGCATTATTAAATGCATTGGAGGTAGCAACCGTCAAATAGTATACACATGCCGGCAAAGTCACAAATACTGCACTTAGAACTCATATCAAACAACATGGAGATCTGTATTAACAAGAAGTATCCTACTGACAAATGGACATAATTAGTATGGCAGAAATTCTATGCCACTCAAATGAAATCCTCTCTGGAGATCTGTATTTACAAGAAGTATCCTACTGACAAACAGGCATAATTAGTATGGAAGAAATTCTATGCCTATCAAATGAAATCCCTCCCTCCCTCGTGCACTTTAAGGTAGTGGCAGTGCTTGATGAAAATGCAAGGCAAGTTTGACAGTAAATAATTCAAGAATATGTATTCCCAGTTAATGATCTTGTTCAACAAGTATTAGCGAAGAAGTTTGATGTGCACACCTTTGTGGACTAACGAATGAAAAATTCAAACGAAATTCAAGTATATTTGCGGATCCATAAAATGGTATTTCTACCTTAACAATGTGCAGTTGCAGAAAAAAAAATCATAAATCAACAATCCAAGCTAGAATAGCACGTTTGTATAAACCAAAGCAGCTGGTATGAATTGGCTAGGGTGCAACGGGATAGCAAGGGGAAACCGGCAGGTCCCCCTCCCTTGGAGGTTCTGCTGCTATTTGGTTTCTTCTCGCTTGATAACAAATGATGATATACTTGGCATTATATAGTCGATTCATAGCAATAGATGCTAACCGTACAACCTTATCTCTAATGAACTAACAGACTAATGACTTGAATTGGCTAGGGTGCAACGGGATAGCAAGGGGAAACCGGCAGGTCGCCCTCCCTTGGAGGTTCTGCTGCTATTCTTGGTTTCTTCTCGCTTGATAACAAATGATGATATACTTGGCATTATATAGTCGATTCATAGCAATAGATGCTAACCGTACAACCTTATCTCTAATGAGCTAACAGACTAATGACTTGATTAAACTTATCTCTAACAAACTAACATACCTGATTAATCTTTAGCCTTGGGCACATATCCCGTCCATAACATTACAAAGCAGCAAATATGCAGTACTATATCAGCTATGTCATGTAAAATCTTAAATATAAGCTTGATCAAGCTAACGAAAAAGTGATGGGTGAGCATTTAATGGTTCATGTAAGCATGTTGAAAGATTTCATTTCACAAGATTTGCAATCATCACGCATTCAACATTTCAACATAAAGTAAGAAATCATTCAAATGTAAGGAATTAATGCACTTTCAATTCTATAGAGTACTAGAGTGTCTAAAATATACTGCCATGATATTATTCTCGAGTTTACATTGAAATACATCCAGAATGCATTTTTGCTCAATGGCTCCAATATGCAGTAAGAGCCAAGAGGGTTTACCTCACTTTCAACCCAGCCCCAAAAATGAGTAGGACAGCGAATGGAACTCATTGCTCCAGTAGAGTTTTTTTTTAAATAAAATAAAATTCATCAGAATGACATCTTTATATAAATTCCAACTCTTATACTTGCATTCCCATTCACCGATCAGTATTCCTATGTGCCATTCCAAGCATACAACATTGCTCGACAATGGTTTTTTTCTAAATACCACCGATATAACTCTGATGCTACCTTTTCAAATCACCATCTTGTTATTTGACCCAAAGAACACCACATTAAAAAAAAATCACTTTCAACATCACTCTCAGTCAAATTATTGAAAGGGAATCTCGCATCCAAAAGAAAGTGAAACTAAAATAAGCCGCATCACGCCTGTATCTGTGGTAATCGGCTATCTGCATATATTGGGCCAGGTTTAATTTCTCCCAGTGCAGCAACTAAGAACAGCAATCCGCCAAGGTTGCTCATGACGGAATGATTAGATCGCCGAGGAAGCCAGAAGGAGGATACAAAAAGGAGAGTTACCTACCTCGTAGTCGCTGCTATCCTCGGGCGGCACCGGCGGCGGAGGCGAGGAAGACGAGGACGAGGCGCAGCAGAAACGGAGGCCCCGGCGAAACTTCTTGGAAGGCGGGAGCGGGACTACCGAAGCGGCCAGTGAGCGCGGCGGTGGTACCGGAGGCGGGTGAGGGATGCGCTGAAGGGGAGGGAGGGCGACGCCGCCCTTGCGCCGGCGAGCAGGCAGGAGGTGAGCGCCATTGCTGGAGTTTTTGGGCTTCTCTTCACTCCAGTTGGTCTATCCGAGAATCGTGTAGAATCTTTGACTTCTCAGACCCTCAGAGTGATGCTTGGATTCATGGAAATGGCTGCTGGCTTAGGCCCGTCTAAATGGGCAGTTTCATTTCACAGTTTTTAAGAGTGTCACGTCAACTTTTATAGTTTGTTCGTGGAATAAAATTGCATGTCTCTATGCACAGTTTCATATGCTTGTCAGGATATTAAATCGCTGCATGAGCTTGTGATCAAATGTGGCATACAAATTTTGTAGCCACTTGAAATAGTATACTTGCATATTGGCAAAATAAAGTTGATAAATATAAATATATCATTTCACTAAAATATTCAAATGATGTAATAGAGTGACATGATAAGTGAAATAACATAGAGATGTATTTTTAACGACGACCAAACTTTTGCCAAATATGCCCAATCAAGTCCTTCTTAAGGTTTACATGAGTTGAGCGATCTTGTATTTCAGTGTGTTTCTCTAACACTCTTTCAAATGGAGCAGTTTTCTTCCGAAGATAATTCTGGTTCTTGGACAATCGTTGCACTTGGAGCTTCATTCAAATCAAGATTCTCTTCAATTTCATCCTCTTTTTCATCTTCAACTATCATATTATGAAGTATGATGCAAGCTTGGACAATTTTCTCAAGCTGTCCCCGATCATATAGGCGAGCCGGTCGCTTCAAAATGCAAAACCGACGTCGCAAGACACCAAATGCTCGCTCAATGTCCTTTCTCTTCCCTTCTTGGTGCTCTGCAAATAACTTGTCTTTGTCGGTGATGGGCATGGATATTGACTTGACAAATACAGCCCATTCAGGGTATATTTTATCTGCAAGAAAGTAACCCGTAGTACTGATGCCCGTTCACTGTATATTGCACCCGAGGCGCTTGGCCTTTCAATATTTCGATAAATAGAGTTGATTGTTGCAGCACATTGATATCATTGTTGGAACCTGCTACACCAAAGAATGCATGCCAAATCCAAAGATCGTGAGAAGCCACGGCTTCAAGAATCATGGTTGGACCCTTTGATCACCCCTAGTGAATTGACCCGTCCATGCATTGGGACATCTTTCCCACTGCCAATGCATACAGTCAATGCTCCCGAACATTCCAGGAAAGCCTCGACTCTCATTGACTTTAAGCAAACGCTCAACATCCTCCACAGTGGGGCGCCTCATGTATTGACCACCAAAAACAGCGATAACCCTTCAACAAAATTCTTCATAGCCTCCATTGCAGTCGTCTCACCCATCTTCAAGTGTTCATCTAGATGATCCGCGGCACTCCCATTAGCCAATTGGCGAATAGCTGCTGTACATTTTTGTAATGGCGCCCTTGCCGATTAAGGGCGTCCGATTTTGTAGTGAAATAATCAGACCACTGGCCCAATGCATTGACGATGCGCAAGAATAACGACTTTGACATACGAAATCTTCGGCGAAAAATGTTGGAAGGATAAAGGGGATTCTCCAAGAAATAATCATTCACTAGATGTTGATGATACAACTCACATGGCCTTTGATGTACCGCCTCGGATTCAACCGATGATCAGATGCCACAGCTTGAAGACCTTCAACACTAGCCTTCAAGAGCACTGTTGCTTCACCGAGTAAATCATCTAATATGTCATCTTCGGCAATGAAATCATCTAAAAGATCAATAGGGTCTGTGGAGTTGTTCGGTGGATCATCTGATCAAATGACATTGTGGCTTCTGGGATACAGGACTTGTGCTAGAGGCATCTGTACATATACTAAGTTAGCGAGCAACCAATGGGTCCATTCACACTGCACAAATGCATTCAGACTGATAATGCTACATTCACATTCAGACTGATAATGCTACAATCAATGTGTATCCCTTCATTGATCGAAAAGGCTGCATTCAAACTGATAATGTTACATTCACATTGAAAAAAAATCCAGACAGTAACAGGTAGCAATAGGAAGCATCAAGTACATTACTTGCTGATAAGTAATTTAACAGGTAGCAGTAGGAAGCAACAAGAAATTTTGATACGAGTTTAGCAGGTAGCAAGAGGAAGCATCCAGCACTTCTGATATTTGGAACAGACTGGAAAGGGTAAAGGGCATTACAAATTGCTTCTAGGCATATCACTTGCTAAGAGAACATTAATTTTTAAACTACGAATCAGAATCATCATCAGCTAACAGCCTTAGCTCCATCTTCTCCATTATCTTTGTTCGGCTAGCCTTTTCTTTTTCTGTCATCTTACTTGTATCTTGGTGAAGTAATGAATTATAAGCTTCCCACAGCTTTGCATACTTTTGTTCCTTAGTAGCCTTCAGATTTGTCCTTGAAATTTCAAGCTGGGTTTGTCATGGAATGAAAAAGTAATTTTGTGTCATGATTACCAGTCTAACTTCTTCATCATGCGTCCATCTTTTCTTTCCTGTTTATCTGATGATCCTTCAGGTGTTGGAGTCTCTTTGGAACCTGGCGATGGAGATGTTCATTGAAATTCTGATTGATAAGCCCAACAAAATGATAATTCTCTCCTTGTGGCGAGGATGATGAACATATGGCTGCTGTAGTAAATAACAAAACCACCTTGTGTATAGGCCCTGAAATGTTAAGTCAGAACACTACTTGATCAATTACAAACAATGTCAAATTTTAAAAACTGCATCAAGTTACATGGTAGATAGCAGAACACTACCAGAAATGGTAGCATGTCATATAGTCCTATATAACAGATTACTCAATGCTGATATGCACAAAGGGATTATCTTTACATCTCACAGAAGTACAAGTAGTGAATCATTATTCAGAGCAAAATAATTCTTCAGAAACTCTGAATCTCTGAAACTGCAAAATAACATTCAGGTAGCAAAATAAAGATATGGGCGCAACATTATTCAGAGAGCATTATTCAGAGTGTTACATGCCTACAGTTTCTGAAGAAACATTCAGATGGCAAAGAAAGAAGACAGTAGTGCAGCAGTATTTCTAACAAGAAGCACAGAAAAGAATATAGGAAGTATACCATGGATTTTGAGCGTT
>JAAXCT010002613.1:0-64143 GCA_012490785.1 Eragrostis nindensis
GGCGCATTACAATTGGAAGGGAAATCTTCGAAAAAGGGAATTTGAAGCTGAAGGGGTACTATGCCTAAACTTTATTGGTGGGGCGTGCGAGAATGTTTAAGGGTTGAAGAGGTGCTCCTTCCCCATGGCTTTGAAGTAGCATAGCATCTCCTTGCTGAAGCCAAGGCGCTCTTGGTCACTTTTGTCTTTTGAACTTGAAGAGCGCAAGCTTCACTTTTGCCAATTCTCCACGATTGGAGGCGTTTTCCTAGCGGAAATCTGCCACACCGCCTCCTCAACATTGTGGCAGATCTGCTGCGAGGAAACGCCCTCCATTCGCGAGAATGGCAAAAGTGAAGCTTGCGCTCTTCAAGATCAAAGACAAAAGTGACCAAGAGCGCCTTGGCTTCAGCAACAAGATGCTACGCTACTTCAAGCCCACGGAAAGGAGCACCTCTTCCACCCTTAAACATTCCCGCGCTGTCCAACAATAAAATTTAGGCACATACCCCTTCAGATTGCAATTTCCCTTTTCAAAGATTTCCCTTCCAATGGTAATGCGCGTGAAAAGTTTGAGTTAATTCAATCATGATACATTTGGCTTCTATTTTGTCCAGTATATTTGAATTTTCAAACTTCAACCCCATCTATTGGTCCGTATATTTGAATTTTCAAACTTCAACCCCATGATACATTTGGCTTCTTTTCTTTTTCCAGTAATAAATTGAGCCGGTAAGAGAATCCAACAATACTTTGCTTCACACCCAATAATCAGTATGGAATATTTACAGTACTACAAACTTGTTCAGAACATACCTGTTGCTGAGCACGTTTAAGGCTGTAGAAGTGAATAGCCAATCGAATGTAGCAATTCCCACCATGTTTCGAGGGCCTTCCTACAAAAGACACAAAACTAATGTTAGGGTGATGAGGCAGGGACACAGCATTTGCTAGAATATAGTAACAAAAATCAACAAATAGAGAAAATAGTATGTGCACACAGTTATATTGCCCATCTATTTCACACCTGTGTTTGAAAAACCAGAGGATCTAAGCGGGCATTGATCACCATCTAAGCCTAGTGACTGTATTTTTTTGAGCAGATAAACATAAAAAGTAGAGAAATAATGAAAACAATGCATATTAACACATATTTATCGAGAAAATGTAAAAAATGCTTATTAACAGCTTAGTTGAAAGCGAAGCAGTGGAGCTCTGCCTAGTACCTAGGCAACCGGCTTTTTAAAAACTGTCTCACAACTTGCAATTTTTGGACCATTCTAAATCAGTGGTAGACTGCCATCACACAAGAACACAACAAAGTCTTTTTGTACCAAGCAAGTTGGTCTATGCAGTTGCCATTACATGTTCCAAAATATTAGTAAAACTATAAAGATAAAAAGCAAGAAACATGTCAGTAGTACATATAAAAAATCAACTGCATGTTATGGCACAGGTAATATTCAGTTAATAATAACTAACACCATGTCTGTAATAGCCAATGCAAACGAAATACGATATAGACTTACCGAAGGTCTGAAGAGCCTGAGAAATTGCACTGCAAGCAGCAGCAGTTGCACCCGTCTGTACAGCATTCATGGAGACATCTATAAGGAAGAAATATACAGCAGGCATTGGGTCTCGAACCTGAAGTGATAAAATAAGTCATTATCATGATAATTAAAAGAACATTGAAACAAGGTAATGATTAAACTGCAATATAGAACTTGAAGTTTTTTTGCAGATACAGTACAAAATCTCTAGAAGCATCCTATTTAACATGCTGACATATCAAGAGCAGTATATTACTCAAATTGACCTAAATGACATCATATACAAAAAGAGAGGGAGTAATATGCAGTCATGGTTTTTGTCGCGATGCATGTTCAGGCACCCCCCCCCCCCCCCCCCCCCCCCCCCCTCCCACCACCGCTCAAGACAGGCGTTGTGGGTAACTAAATTCTAGGCGATAGCAAAAAGATCAGGATGCCAGCTATGTTTAAGAAATAAGAATACGTCCCAAAATTCTATGTTTCTCAGTAAGTCAGTAAATAGCATAAAACAAAAGGGCAGTGTAAGATGGAAATGTAAAATGATATTGAGTATTACAATGCATTTTACAAATCTTGCTCAGAAAATTACGTGAAAATTGAAACAAGGTAGAATATACCATAAACTCCTTGGTAGCAACGAATTCAACTGTTCCTCTACATAGCTCAGGCCTTTCATCGGCATCACGTCTCCGACCATCAGGGCCCAAGTTGCAGAAGTACTCCCTCGGAGTATCATTACTGAATCCTGCAGATCCCGTTAAATAGATGGAAGATAAATATTCTGAATAGAGTATGCTAAATAAGTTACCTATATAAAATGCAAGACCAAGAATAAAAACAAGTACTCCCTCCGGTACATCAACAAATTAACCTGAGGGAGTAATGACAAAGAACGCGAGGAAAAATCACATAAAGCATTTCTAAGAGATGACTTCAGATATACCATGTTTTTTAGTGGAAAGAGTAAAATGGTTGTAATTTAAATGAAAGTACATAAAAGATATTGATTATGGAAGCTTTTAGAAGCTCAAACAAACAGAAAACTATCATTAAAACTGTCCCTTACCACATAAATTACATACAACTGTTTCCCTTGATCAATGAACCTCATGAAGGCATTGATGTATGCTTTGCAGCGCGAACACCTAATTGGTCCCATCTCTCCAAAATCCACAGCTATAATATAATAAGAATGAAGTGTCAATACCAAAGGAATAAAGGATTTATGCATCAGCATCAACATTGAAATATTAGCAATAATGAACTTTATATCACAATCTGAACATGACCTGAACTGGTGATGAAGCGGCTTTAGCACGTATGTGATCATTTTTTTTTTACACGAACCCTTTGACTCAAATCTAAACACACATTATCGTAATAAGTTCGGCAGAAAAGTAAACAAGTAATAATTGCATCAGTAGCAGTGGAAAGGTTAGTAAGTACATAAGGATACTACACAGGGTGAACACATGAATCCACTGCTAATTCTAAAACACCGTTCACTTTGTGTGCCTGTGACAGCATGTGTCGGAACTGAATGACCAAACAGTCTGGCAGTTCACTACTAAATGAACACACAACAACGCCTAACCAATTAAAAATTAATACTATACAAGTTACCGAATATGATGGAAGGATCAAAGTTTTACAAGTGATTTGACAATTTCTCCTAGAAGAACCTAAAATTGGTATGATGTCATATATACATGATATGCCTGTTGCTTTTTTGGGTTCTCATGAGGTATGGTTGCTGTACGTGATATTTTCTATATCTCTAACTGATGGTATCAACTACCTGGATACTCCTCCTCGGGTGGGTGAGGAAGACAAAAGGTTGCACCACCAGGCCGATGGCATTCCTGATGTTGTCAAGAGATCCCCTGTACATGGTATCTGATAGCATATGTAACATACAGTTTAGAAGGGAAAAATATGCTAACAAAAGGATGTACAAATATCAAAGCCCACCTATTCATGGTGCACCTCATCAGACGGGGCTGCAATTACCAGTGTCCTTCACGCTGAATTCACTAGAGGCAACAAGGCTGATAGCATTGCTCTTAGATGGAATAGAGAAGTAGTTAGTTCCAATTTATAACCTTCGGAACAAGCATTTTCGAAATATGGATACTATTACAAATCTAAGGTATACCGGTGGGATAGCAGCCTGGCCACCTTGCCGAGTCTCGAAGATGATGACCATTTCTCGGCATTGGCCGCGGAATTTGATTAGGATCAATTTTCGATGGTGTTGAGACCTGAGATCCAGCATGGGGAGAGTACAGCATGGAGGGTGTTGATGCAAGTGGCATCCCTTGGCCTAGTGCATTGGGTGGCATGGTACCTCATGCCAGGCATTCTCGTGGA
The DNA here is from genome assembly GCA_012490785.1 of Eragrostis nindensis. NCBI lineage: Eukaryota > Viridiplantae > Streptophyta > Magnoliopsida > Poales > Poaceae > Eragrostis > Eragrostis nindensis. The sequence continues at coordinate 3,903 of JAAXCT010002613.1, forward strand.
GGCTGCATACTACCGCACAGCTCCCTAAAGTGTAGAGCAACATCACCTTAAGGGATTAAATTATGATGTTCCAAGGAAAATTCAGGCTCATTCACTAAACATCTCATAAGATTTTTTACATCAAGCTAGAAACATCAGTCTGGACAGAAGCCACCTATGGAGCACAATAAGCCTCAACACCAGAAGAATTCAATCATGCAAATGCAATTGTCTCACCCAGGGAAAAGGAAACCAATGTCAAACTGTATTTCTTTTCTTGCAAGCGATATTGACTAACGTCCTAGATGAACAAATTATTGGAGGTCAACGAAATATCAAAAAGGCTGCAGCACTTACTTTTTCTTAACATAACAACCTTGTTCAATCCTTCATTAAGAAATGACCTAGAATATTCATATCACACCAAATATCCTAATTCCTAATCAATTACACTGTACTTCTTGCTACAACACAATGTTGACCAAAGATCTAATTTTCCCTTCAAAATTGAAAAGGTAACCATGATTGAACCATAACTGCAAGTTAGGTATGGCATTATTTCCTAAGTCCAAGGGATCTACTTACTCACTCAATTCGTAAAATGTAAAAAAAAAAAGGAATCTTTTTAGGCATGCTAATTACAGACTAAAAACGAACTACAACAGTTCTCTAGAACTCAAAATGATACATTGTACTGATCTTAGAGAAGGAAAGGCACGTTTTGTTATCATCTGGTAGCCCAATTGCTACTACAATACATCATTGTTTCGAACACATCAAGACTGCAACCAAACTAGATGAAGAAGAAACACTCACTGGTTTTGCCTGGGCCTGCCACCCGGAGGAGCAAACATCGGTGCATTACCCCCTAGAGGCCCCATGAAGGGGGGCCTGCGAGACAGGGGCGGCTTGAACCCCAAACGGCGGAGCCTGCACACCTGGCCTTGGTGCCCCAAATTGTGGTGGCGCGCCAAACTGCACCTGCTGTGACAGCCCCGGTGGTCCCCCAAATGGCGGCCTCAACCCACCAGAGGGCGCTGCTTGAGTCACAGCTCCAGGCGGCCGACTGAATGGCGGTGGCTTGGGCAGCAGAATACAGTGGCCCGCTGATGGGCGCCGGTTGAGCTTGTCCTGCTGCTGCAGGAGGAGACCCGCCGAACGGGCGAGGCTGAGATGCAGCAGCGGGCGGCCCACCGAATGGAGGTGGCTGCGACGCAGCTGCCGCCGGTGGCCCGCTAACGGGGCGGGGTGAGTCGCAGCCGCGAGCGGCCCGCCGAAAGGCGGTGGTTGCGTGTTGCGGGGATACTCCATGCTGTGGTCCACCGAAGGGAGGTCTCTGCACCTGGGCCGCCGGCGGACCGGACCAGGCCGCTGCTCTGCGGTTGCGATGCCAGCGCGGCGGGCGGAGGGCCACCGAAGGGGGGCTGTTTGCTGCGAGGGCGCTGCAGGGCAGGCAGCGAACGGCGGCGGCGGGCTTCCCTGGACGGGCGGGCGCCGGGCGGTGGCGCGCGGATCGAGGAGGGCCCGTTCCCGGGCGGCGCGGCGCCGGCGAAGGGCGGCGGCGCGCGGGAGATCTGCATGTTGGAGAAGGCCGCCGGGAGCGAGCCCGCGGGCGAAGGGCCAGGATTTTGCGGGGCGAACGGCTGCGGCGGCCTCGATGCGGGGCCGGGCTGCTGCGGCGGCGACGAGGACGCCATGGACCGCGAGGGGGATCGGGATCTGGGGAGGCGCGGGACGGAGAGGCAGTGACAGAGAAAGCGGAGGCCTTTAAAGTCCAGACGGCGTTTCCGACACCTGGTTGGGACTTGGGACCGGTGTGGTTCGACCGCTCGACCGGACCGGAGTCCACCGCTGGAGCCGGGAAGGGCGCGTTCCGGTCGGTCGGAGTAGCTCAAGCGATTTGGTTGTAACAAGTAGTATACATTCTTTATTTGTGTTCTTTTATTACTAGTAATGTTTGTTATTAAAGTTTCTTATTATGAAAATTTAGCTATTAGTTTTTCCATTTAGTTGCTTACGTTCTTTTTGCTAAAAATTTAAAATAATATGTTGTATCTATCTATTGATAAAAGGGAGATGACTTTTTTTTAAGGCAAATCACTGTAGCTTTCATTAACTTCCAGCAGGATTACAATCTTTAGTTACAGCTCCCATCAGCCAGTTCAGAGTGTAACAAACACAAGACACAATTCGACTACTAGCGGTAGGCATTTTTGCACAATGAGTTGCTGAATTAATTTGCTTCAAGTAGCTATAAGAACTGGCATAAAGCATTCAAATTTGCACCTTTTTTTTCTTCACAAGCTGGCCAGATCTTGGAGAATCCACATTCTAGGTGTTGGTTCGACAATGGTACTCTGTCCAAAAGTATGTATTGCACAATATGTTTAGTTATCACCAAATGGCAATACTTTATAATTCTGACAAAGTGGTACATTATTTTTTTTTCCTAAAATATTGTCACTCTGTGGTAATAAATGCAAATGGATGAAAAGTTGATTAAGCTGTTTATGTAGCCAACTCATTTTTTTACAACAACCCTAAACCTTGCATTTGTTGCTCTTATGCAGTGCAGCCTTATGTAGGTGGTATTTACTCCATGTGAAGGCACATAATAAGTAGGAGCTGTGAAAGCTGCGAACTCTAAGAAGTTCTGTTGACAGTTCAATTAGTCAGCTAAATATGTTTTGGTTACACAACCTAAGGAGTTTTACGATTATGAATCATTATTCTGCTCTGCCATTCTCTCTGCACATACCAACGATATTCCTTGCTTCCTGCAATTAATTAGATCAGATAAATTGGCAATGCTTTCTTTGGTAAAACGAATTTCGAGGACAATATATCCAGGTGTTGATAGTTACCATTTTACTCTTTTTCTTAGCATGCTTCTCATTGCAGGCACAATCAACATGTCCGTCAGGCTGCATTTGTGATCAACCAACTAACTGGAAGATTGATAAACTCTCATTGAATTGCCTCCAAGAAGTAGTAATCACTACTCAAAGTAGCTGAGCATGTTTTTTTTTGCGAACACGCAAAAGCTTTGCGTCAATTTTATAGAAGAAATTAGGACCGCAAGTGGGTCGGGTACAAGCACAGTAGGCCGTAGCGCTATAGGCCGCACACGAGGTTGTACATCAAATGAGAACAACCATGGAAACAGAAAAAGAAAAGAGCAACAAAATATCCATGTCGGTGTAGTCATGGCCAAAACTGCTTCAACTTGTATCCGGCAAGGCTCCATAATCTTCCGATCTCTCTGGTCATCTCGAAAACTCGATCAACCGAGGAGAGGACCGACTCAAACACCCTGGCATTCCTTTCTTTCCATGCCATCCAGCTTACCAGAAGGAAGACCGCGTCCATCCCCCGTCGCTCCGCATGCGGAACCAGCTTGCGCATCGCGTTCCAGAGCTCCTCGATGGACGTATTGGGCGACAGAGACGGAAGGTCGAGATGCATCTCATGTAAAACGCGACGCCACAGCTGCTTGGTGAAGGCGCACTCCGCTATGAGATGGTCTGCGGTCTCCTAGCTTGTGGCACACAGTGGGCATGCTTCGTGGGTCTCCAGTCCGCGTCGCAGCCTGCGGTCTGCGGTCCAAATCCATCTGTGCAAGAAAGCCAGCCAAAGAACTTGATATGTAGAGGCGCGTGGGCCCTCCACAGCTCAGACGCCATCGGGAAGAGTTGCATTCCATGGAATAAAGCCGCATAGGCAGAGCTCGTGGTGTACTGACCCGTTGCTGTCCAGCGCCAAACTGGTTTATCCTCGACGCCATCTTGAAGTTCAATCCCGATCAGTGTACGCCAAAGCCTGATATAATCTGTGATTATCTCAAAAGAGAGGCCGCCCGTAATATCATCAGCCCAATCGTGGTTTGTCATGCCTTGGCGCACCGTTCTTGTGCGTTGTACATTGATCGGCACCGCCGCCAGCAAGCTCGGCGCAAAGTCCTGCACACGCTTGCCATTGATCCACGCATCCGACCAAAACAGAGCAAGATTGCCATCTCCCAACCGGATCTCAACTGCAGCTCGGAACATGGCTTCGACCATCGGCTCCGCTTGGAATGGAAGACCGGCCCAGCAACGGGATGAAGTACGCTGCTGCCACATCCACCGACAGCCTGTTCGGTTGCTCGTTTTTGGCTGGGCTGGAGGCTGGGCTGGCTGAATCCCTCTCACGAGTTACTGTAGCGCTGGCTGTTGCTACAGTAACCTGTGAGGAAGATTCCAACCAGCGCTGGCTGGTACCAGCCATCCGAACAGGCCGCGAAGGCGCAGCGCGTAACCCATGTATTGCAGATTCAAAATACGAAGTCCACCATACTCTTTCGGAACGGTGAGGCGCCTCCACGACACCATGCATTTTCCACCGTGTACCTTGTCCGTGCCGGCCCAAAGGAACGCTCGGCTGACGCGGTCAATTTCTTTGATCACCCAGGCTGGCAGATTCAAGACCACTGATATGTAGATTGGGATCGAGTAGAGCACCGTTCGATTGGGCAGGAGTGCTGGAAAATTTGAAAATAACTTTTGATTATTCAATCAGTAAAAGCAAGGCTAAGAGTTGCATCAAAGGTTATCAAGCATCTCTAGGCCAGTTGCATCAAAGGTTATCAAGCATCTCTAGGCCAGAAACACTCTTGGAATATTACATGTATCGCAATATGGCTAGTGAGGTAGGTGGACTTGCTCTTGCTACAAGTTGACGGCACTGGGGTGTGACATTAGGCGTTGAGTGTCTTTATTTTCGTTAAAATGCAGAACAGTACTAATCACTGCTTGTAGTTATAGTTTTTTCCTGTTTATTATGTACTTCGCTATGTGCAGCATTTAATGTTATTATATTATCTCGGATCGGAGTATACTGCGTGTGTAGCAATTATCCATGCTTTGTTTGCAGATGATGGAGCTTTGTTTGTTCCTTTACAAGCTTGAAATGACTGTCCATCGACTGGTTGTCGAATGAAATCCAATTCTGTTCACAAGATTAATAATTTTGTCGTGCACTCCAAAGTCTTGGAATCTACCTTTCTCTATGTTTTCGTAGATGGGTCCCGCGCCGAGTTACTGTAGTACTGTTTCAACGTTGATTTTTTGGTTGGGATCCCCTCGCTCTGGCCTTCCCGGCTCTGGAATCATCGAGCGTCCTTCTCTCGATCCTGCTAGCGCTGATCTCTGGCGACCCGCGCCCCATCACCAACAGAACCGCACGGCAAGGGGAAGGCAGGAGGCGCATCCAAACACGGCGAGCCGGCGACCGCCAGTGGCGAGGCACACCAACTGGAGGAGGTGAGCAGTATTTCCTCCTTTCCTCCCCGTTGTTCTGTTCTGCAGTTCTGCTTCCAGTATTTCCTCCTTTCCCTCCCCTTTCTGAGTTTTAGAAGTCGATTTGGATGGGAATATGGCCGATTTGGTCTCCTGAAGGTGGGTTCGATCTGTGGCAGTGTTGCCGCGGGTACCAAACTCTTACCGATGGGAATATGGCGGACTACCTGTTGAACCATATGAAGGATGTTGCTGGCGACCCGCGACCATGTGAGCGCTCTTTATCGATTCAAGGCCGAAGGCCGCGTCTAAAGGAGCTGCACTGCTCGATGTTCGATCTACGCACCGAGATTGCATCCCGCCCATGACCTGAGGTACTGTTCTGTCCTTTCCTTTGTCAGAGTTGACAATTTGTGCGATGCATTATATCCTAACTGTTGTTGCTGAATTGTTCCTGATGAGGCTTCCGTAGATTCGATTGCGCTGTAAATTTCGAATTGGATCCAGTAACCAGTATCAGTTAGGTTGCTTTCTCTTCTACAATGGTCCTACCTGCTGAATTGCTAACAAAGTCATGGGATGCATCAGCTTCAATTCTGGACTGGCGGTACTTTGTTGACGCAATCTGATGTTTTGCTAACTGTCTATGACCATCCAGGGATGCTTATTTTCCTTCAATTTATCCTCTTGGCTACTGTTTTGGTGTTGACACAACAGCTCTAATTTTTCTGAATTTTTGAACAAAATAATGCACCTTCATGTTGCTATTAGTTCATCGCATTATTCTTTTGTGCTCAGCTGCATTGTTCTCTTCACAAATGTTATTCCTTTTCGTTATACTAATTATTGTATTCCACATTGATTATTAACCTGCAAAACTAAAAGCAGGCTTCTATTATTTAAGTGTTCAATTCTTCAATTATACATCATTTTGCGGTAAATTCAAGCTTGACTCCATCACTTGCCATTTTTTTCAGGCATAGGCAGTAATATTGCCAGCGCTTTTGAGGTCTAATGATTCAAGTTACATCCTAAGCCTTTGCAGTCACACTGCAGGATACTTTCTTCTTATCTTATCTATGAAGGTATGTGTCCAAGCATGCAAAAACATTTTTTTTGTGTGTGTTGTTAGGTTCAGAATTGTTTTGTTGACGGCTGCTGAAAATAAAATTTATACCTTTTCACTATGTGCCATGATTGGGCAGTGACATTTTACTTCATCACAGATATCAAAATTTGCCAAGAACTGAATTGATGTGTTCCTGCTTATTAAATTGTAACCTTTTCTGTTGTGAGGACAATATCTTGCAGAAGTTGTGTATCAATACGAAAAGGTTTCCCTGTCTCTCCTTCAGGTTGACTTAGATCAAAGCACTAAGATAGTATATGTGGATACCTGCCCTACGGTACTCAATTTGATTTGCACATGCAAACTGCATATATCACCTGTCTTGAACACAAATACTGAGTGATTCAGGTAAAAAAGAGAAAAAAAACTGACTGGTGGCTGCATATGAAGGATAGTTGTACTACCAGCAAGTCACTAATTGCCTTTTGTTATTGCTTCTCTTTTTTCTTGCACTTTCCTTGGTCAAAATTTTTTATTTTAATTTTTATGCTTTTCCATATCTAAGTTGCAGAATCGAGCTCTATGCATTCTTCGTGTCATGCTGCTCTATTCTATGGTGGCTCAGAAACCCTCTCGCGGCAACGCGCGGGGTATCAGCTAGTCTGTTTAGGCCTTGTTTGGATAGGGAGGAGATAATCCAGTTTCTTCCTAAGATTCTACCTTGAACTGTGCTTGGAAAAAAGAGCCCAGGAGTTTTACTGTCTAAAATAATGGCCATTGGTTTCTCCAAACTAATGGCCATTAGTTTGAGGGTACTTTTGTAATTGGACAAACAAATAAATAATTTACGTTTTATATTACAGGAAAGAGTTATTGGGCCGGCCCACGTTTGTGTGAAGCCCGATATGAAAAAAGGCCCAAAATTGTGTACAGTGTCGTTCGTCTCCAGTGCCAACGCCAATCATTCCGTTTAGCCAGCGCCGGCAGCGTTGTGGTCGCCGGCGATGGTCTTCCCCTGCATCGCCAACACGTCTGCACCTTCGTCCCCTTGCCCCGCGTCGTCAACACGTCGTTGCCCTCCGTTCCCGAACCCCCGCGCCGCCAACGCCGTCGAGATCCTTCATCCCGTTTCCCCGGTCCTTGGATGCCCTCATCGCCTTTTAGCCCGCACGTACTGCTGGCTTGTCGTGCGTGGTGAGCACTAATCTCATTTTCGGTTTGGTTTCGTCTCGCTGTGTATGGTCCGGTGAATTGGGTGCTTTTGAGCAATACGATTGATGTTGAGAAAAAATTACAGTTTCATAAATGATTATCGAGGAAGAGTGGTCAGGGAAATACGCTTCCTGTTAATAAGAAACACTGCATGTGTTCATCCGCCGGCGGGGGACGCCACGACCAGCGCCTCCGCGCGAAATGATGATGGTGGCGGCGGCTGTGAAATGAAAAAGACGACAAACCCTAACTGGCTGACCCTACCGAACCAATAGTAATGACCAAATTAGTACTAATTAATGATCATAGAAATTCATTAGATTACTAATTTGATTTCATTTATGAAAACAGTATTACTTATTATAAGCCTACTATTCTTTCCTATGTTGCCCTTACTAATGGCCATTAGTAGTGGATATCTGATATTAAATCTAGACTGTCGGATCAAACTAATGGCCATTAGTTTGGAGAAACTAATGACCATTATTTTGGACAGTAAAACTAAGACTAAAACTCAGGCTCGACTAAAATAAATTATTGAGAGCACGTACAACTTCCATTAGAGAGTGTGTTTACAGCAAAACGGTTTATGTTTGAGGGCATGTTCTTGTTTTGTGGGCATGTTCTTATATGAGGTCAATAATGTTAAGTAGCACCCGGTACTTAATGTGTGTAGCAGGAGGCTTACATTTATTTAAACATCATTTCACAAAAAAATATTTAAACATTCTTTTACGTTCAATGTTCCTTTACAAATACAAGAGGGTCCGTATCTTTATAGTAAGAGAGAAATTTCTCTTTCAGCATTTGTTCTGAGCACCTTGTAGTGGTTACACATATTGAAAAGTGTTAACCTTGGTGTAAGCTTTTTGGAATCTATTAATACGAAAAGTTTAGTAATCCCGATCCTCTATAGTCATCTTTTGTATAGCTATTGGACTCTAACAATATTTGGACACTACAATGAGAGCTAGCCAGTGTCTTAGAAAATTAGATGAAATTGTCCTAAATTTTGCGTAGGGCCCCCATTTTTGTTGTCTCGCCTAGGGCTGGACTACCAAGCCAGCTCGGCTCGGCTCGGCTCGGCTCGGTCCAGCTCGTTAGGATAACGAGCTGGCTCGGCTCGGCTCGTTAAGATAACGAGCTGAAATGCTGGCTCGGCTCGGCTCGTTACGAGCTCGAGCTGGCTCGCGAGCCAGTTCGTTAAGCTCGCCATCGCTCGTCTCGAGCACTTCCGCTGTGACTTGAACAAGAAGACAATGACCACAGCACTTGGTACATCTTCACGCTCTTGAGCATCATGGCGCATCGGGCGGGGAGGCAGAGGCCAACGTCGCGAAGGTGATCGCGGCAGGGTAATGTGGAGGAACGGCGGAGGGGGAGCCGGCGCCACCGAGTGAGGAGAGGAGGTGGAGGGGTGAAACCACCGCGTGAGGTAGAGGAGGGTGGCATCGCCTGGCTTGAGCTGTCGGCTGCCGCGCATCGCGCCGCCTATCCGCGGTTTGGATCTCGACTCGGTCCCCTTCCGCCGTCGCCATCGTCATGGGAAGAGCGGTGAGGACAACGAGCTCATGCTCGCCATGAGCTTTGGCGTTGATGGCTGCAACGTGGGTGACGGAGGGGAAGGGAGAGGGGAGTGCTGCAACGGGGAAAGAAGGCACCGGCAACCTTATGAAGCTCCACCGGACAAGCCTCTTCTTTTTCTTGATGAGCTCGTTTGGCTCGCGAGCGGCTCGCGAGCCAGCTCGAGCTAGCTCGTTAAACGTAACGAGCTAGAAACCTGGCTCGGCTCGTTAGAAAAAGTGAACGAGCCGAGCCGAGCCGAGCTGAGCCAGCCACGAGCCGAGCCGAGCTAACGAGCCACGAGCTTTTCGTCCAGCCCTACGTAGGACCCCATTTTTGTTGTCTCGCCCCGGAGCACCAAAAGATCAGCCGGCTTGATCACCGACCTGGCATGGTGTCGAGTCTCTAGCAACCATGCCAATACGCACTTTCCCACTCTCTTTCAACAAATTAGCCATCGACATTGCTTTTTGGATATAGCCTTGGCTAGGCCTCGTCTATGGACAATACAGTTTCAGCATAAATAGGAAACATATGGCAGCTGCAACCGGATCAATCTTGTAAAATTTCTGTAACCGCTATATATAGCTTTTGGATTGTGAATGGTGAATTCAATGGATTTTCAAATACTTGGTTTATTTAATTGGCGTGGGGTTATTGGAATATATCATTTAGAATCCTGATCCTCCATACGTCATCCATACGCGTATATAGTAAACCTACATTGTATTGTGCCGGATTACCTGATGAAGAGTCAGTCAAGCTACTCAGACAAGTTTGGGCGCCACATTAAACGAATATGCACACCATCCAATCAACTTACGCAAGTTCAACGTTGCCTTTCAATTAATATATTTTCACCAATCTAATTAGACGAGAAGTGGAGGACGGTATATAGCCAAGACTTTGTACTTTATCATTCAAATTAATCAAACAAGTTATAGCTTTTTGCCAACGACAACGCGTAACGATTTGCACTCCCCCAGAGGATAGAGTTCCATCCCGACACCTATATAATCTGCCCGTTAATACTAAACAAACTGCAGCTTGCATTAAAAAACCTTGGTCAGCGCAGTGGTGTCACCATACTCCTTCCGGTTTTAAATTGTTGACGTTTGACTATTTTTGAGTTACGTTTGACCACTCGTCTTATTCAAAATATTTTAAAAATTATCATAAATTTTGTTATGATTAGTTTCACCACTAAAGGAAATTGAAGTATAACTTATAATTTTACATATTTAAGCTAATATTTTGAATAAGACAAATGGTCAAACGTAACTAAAAAATGATCAAACGTCAACAATTTAAAACCGGAGGGAGTATATAGCATGGTTACCTCCTCAGCAAGAAGTCATGCATGATTGATTCTTCCTTCAAACTCGTAATTTCCAACTCAATCGCACATCTTCTTCAACAAATTGACCGCAAAATTTAAGCATCCTACAACAACCATTACTGCTGAATTTGCCATAGTTTGTTTATCATCCAGTTGCAGCCCTCTTGCCAAACACAGTATATATAGTGACAGACATTCTCATCCAGCTGCCCAACCACCATTAGACTGCTAGTTAACTACAATCATCATCAGCAAAAATCAACTACTTGATTGGCCTGAAGACCACCACTAGCTGCGCGGTCGATCGACGATCGCCATGGACCGAGCTCGCGGGAACGGCGCGTGGGAGATCGTCTTGGTGCCGCGGGGCCCGAGCACCGCGCGCTCCGACCGCTGCGCGAAGCTGCTGCTGATGTGGTCGGCGGCGATCGCCATCCCCGTCGCGGTGTTCATCTTCGCCGGCTACGTGTGGGGCTCCGTCGCCACGGCGGTGCTCATCGCCGCCGGGTGCGTCTTCACGTGGTACTACTTCCAGTCGGCGCCGCCCGAGCCCGCACCGCTGCTCCCGGAGGAGGCGCTCCGCGTCGGCGCCGCCGTGCCGGTGGGGCAGCCAGCGACGCCATCCGGGCGTACGCGTACCGCCGGAAGCCCGGGGCGGCGGCGGAGCAGTGCGCGGTGTGCATCGGCGCCGTGCGGGACAGGGAGACCGCGAGGAGGCTGCCGGCGTGCGGGCACGCGTTCCACGCGAAGTGCGTCGACGGGTGGCCGCGCCGACGTCAAGGTCGCCGCCGGCGAGCCGCCCACGACGGCGGAAGAGGCGGTGTTAGCGCTAATTGCTGGGCTTTTTTTTTTTTGAGCATATGCTGGGCTGTTGTTTGCTCCGTCACATCACAACAACGCGTGCTTTGTTTTTCTGCTCACTATTTTGATTTTTTTGGAATATCTTTACTATATATAAAAGAAGGAGTTGGTGGTAGCCGGTCGTCGTCCGTCGCCGTGCCCGCTACAGTACTCGGCGCCGACATGTGGGCCCCACTTGCTACAGTACTCAGCGCTTGCGTGGCCGTATCCTGATTCTTCCTCGAGCCCGACTCCTCTCGATCCTTCCTCTCATCTCGCTCCCCTCACCTGTCGATCCCAGCGAAAGCGCCCGCTCGCAGCGCCGGCGGCAGTCCTTCCTCCGACGTCCCACTACCCCCATCCGCATTGAGCTTCTTCAAGTGCATCCCGACTCCCTCCCCGACGGCAGCGGCGGCGCTTCCTGCAGGCAGGGCGCTGCTTCTTGGTGCCCCAGCTGCTCTCCTTCAGCCGCGATGGTCTTCCTTCCAGCCGCAGGTGGTCCATGAGGAGCCCCGAAGCCGTCGACATGCCCTGCGACGCGCAGATCTGAGGGAGGAACGCCCCCACGATGCTGCCGCTGGCGCCGGCACCACCGCTCGACGGCCTATCCAAGAGTCGACACCATCGCGGTGCCCTTTGGCGACAAATCCCCTTCACGTATGGTTCGCTCGCTCCTCTGCCTTCATGTTCTTGAATCTAGGATCTCACGTCCCTTGCACAGCTAACTACTAGCCTCAATCCATCTGCAAGTTGATTCCATGGCCTGACGATTTCCCTTCATCTCCACTTATCTACTGATTTTGGGCCTGCTGTGCAGCCACTACTGCTGGAGATGATTGAGTGCGTCCACATGATGCTGCAGTACGCCATGGCGCTGCTGCTGCAGAGCTCTGGCAGCTTCGGATTTGATGGCAGTTCCATCTGCATGAAGGTTGCAAGGCCAATTTATAAGTCCGTAAGTTGAACATTGCATCTGAAAGGCAGGTCACAAGGCCGTTTTATGTCCATTGTTATGAGGATCGTATTTATCCATTGCTTTTCTGTAGGATCAAACGCAGCTGCAAGTGAGAACTATCAATCGTGGTCCTGTTGCTTTCCATAATCATTGTCAGCGGAATTAAGTTCAGTGAAGTTCCAAATATGCAATGACCTGACACTAAATTGATATATATCCTTACCTTTTGCTTGGTTGATTAAGTATTGATTATCCATTTGTTGGGGCCTTCTGTTGATTCTCCAACAGCCCACGAATTACTTTCACTAACCTTTTTGGTAGTGAAATTGGAACTGTCATATTCTATTGCCTTTCCCCTGATAAATAGAGATGCTTTACTTCATCTCTCATCCGTGAAAGGAGCAAAAAAGCTGCTGTTGTTGCCATCTGAAGTTTCAAAACAGTGAACTACAATAGGCTCTTTCTTTGAATTTGGTAATTAAGTTTGACCCCTCTTCTAATCTGTGAAAGAGGGATTGACGAGATGTTGCTTTTGATATCTGAAGTTTTAAACAACAGAATGCGATTGGCACACATCTTAATCCAAAGTTCCTAGAAAATGGTGTGTGTTTTTTTGGGGTCATCTTCAGTTAGCTTTTACATTTGGATAACTTTTGTAGTGGTGCTATATTGTATAGCGCCGAAGCTTTTCGGATTCATGAACTTCAAAAGCCACATTGTGGGCAAAAGGTTACCATACTCTTCATTATGTTGTAGGGATCCAGGTGAGAAGCTATTTCCCCACGTTTTATGCCATATTTTAAGAAAATAATAAGATAGCCACCAGCCAGCGATTGAGAATACTTGTGTTTCATAACGGTATCTTTTATTCACAATAACTAACGTGTTATTTGCGAGTGTGCACACCTGTCAGTACTCAATGGCAAGGAATATATGGTGCTCCTCAAAAGTGGTCAATCTTCTGTTCCATCCTGTCGCAATATGATATACACATGCAGGTTGATAAGTGATTTTGATGATTATCATGTGGCTATAATATCTTTTCTGTTTTACATGACAGGGATATGCAAGTCTTTCTGATATAAGCTATAATTCTGCAGCATACGGTAACCTGACTCTGACTCTGAAGTCTCAACTCAAAAACTGCATTTAGCAAAATTTTCCGAAGTTCATATGTTTAGTTAACTTTGACATAGGAGATTTGGGGTGCGGCATGGTGAGGAGAGAGAGAGGTAGGTGGGTGAATGCCGAGTGGTACACGGGCCGGTGAGAGGTCTTAAACCATATCTTTACTATATTTCATTACTATACTTAAAATTTGGAGTTGGTGGTGAGTGGTGGTGGTGGTGGTGGTGGTGGTTCGTCACTTCGTTCACAGGCCAAATTACAGATGAGGCCTACATAGGCCCATCGTGCGCAGATCACCACTCACGGTGCCCACCCCCTCCTCCCCTGGTTCTCGGCCCTCACACGGACATTCTCCTTGGGCAGGTACATGTCTAGGACGTGGCCACGACGGCAAGCGGCAGGACGCGGGGAGCAGCTGGCCGCACGTCTAGATCTGGGCATCGGTCGCGGGGAGCTCGGCCGTCGCGTCGGTCTGACCTCACTACTCAGCCGGGCGCATGAGGTCGATTCCGCGATGATTTGGTTCAGACGAGCTCGATTCCATGTCGATTTGGTGGGGGAGTTCGAAGTGCCGCTAAATCGAGCTTCGCTGCCGGAGATGTGGCATGCTGTTCTGTTATACGTGGAATTCTTAGTACAGGCAGTTCTTCTTCTTCTTTTTTTTACCCGTGAACTCCTGTAACTCAGAACATGGTGCAATGATTTTTTTATTGTTTCTTTTTTTGCTTGGTGTGCTGCTATTCTTTTACGTGCCTGGAGGCAGAGTTTGAATTAGAATGCTTTAGGAAAAATATTTTAGCAGCACGTCTTTTATATATTGGTACATTGCTACGGCACATTGCTACTTGCTTCAAAGGCTGACGATTATTACTGAAATTTTTCTGCTAATAAAAGCATCGAGTGCAGTCTTTACACATGTTGAGAAAGTTTTGTCTGTACTTTGCTTGGAGCAACTGTGTGTTTTGATTTTTCTAATTTGCTATGAATAAAAATCCGTTGCAACGACGGGCATATCGGCTAGTTTAAAGAAAAAGTTACAAAACTCTAGTGTTATTTGGGCTCAGCTAATTTTCAGTTGTTTGTAAGACCGAACCCAACAACAAATAAGGGCCCATGAATCATCCAAAGGAATAATTGACGATGGCCGAGCCCAATCCGCTTCTGGTTCCGCACGTTATTCTCTCTTTTTTTTTTCCTATTTAAAACACGATACATACACGTACACGGACGTTTACATACATCTAAACATCTACGATTATCCACCCATATGAATACATGCATCCATACCCTACACCTTGATTAGGTCGGCTGATCTTTGAAATTCACCACACTCGCGTCGCTTCACCACACAGACACCTCGCTACTATTAAAAGAATAATTAGTGGTGGTGCAAGATGAATTATTCAATAAGACAATCACAACTTCAAAAAGTAAGAAAACAAATGGTAAGTACGTATAAATATGACATCACAAACATATTTTAATGAAACATCTGATCATTACTAATGGGCTTAACAAATTGTTTTTAACTGCTTAGGGCGTGTGCTTAAGCCTTAAATTGACCCTGCTGCTCCATGTACTCCTGCTCTGCTCTTCGCCCGACCTCCTCGGTGAAAAGAACCACAAACTTTGGGATAGAGCAAGCAGCCAAGTCGTCGGAATGTTGCTTGTTAGTACTACATCCGTTCAAAAATATAGCATCTGTTAACTTTAAACATTATTAGATTTTATCATTCGTTTTTTAATAAATTTGTTGTGAATTGTACGAGTCGATAATACATTTGACATCCTCATTAATTAAGCAAGTTGAGGAAAAAAATGGATTCATGTAGGACTACTTACGGGGATCAATGTCCAGCTCCTGTACTGCAACCTTGAAGAAGAAAAAGGTTCACACAAAAGGTTCAAAGATGAAAGGAACTTGGCAAGACAATAAGCGCAGAGGAAAAGTGAAAAAACACAGAGCACAAGTGGGCACCTGCATTTCAAGTGAAGAACCCGACAGACATCACATAGTTTATAGTTATTACTAGCAAAATGCTCATGTGTTGCAGCAACAGGTCAAAACAAAAAGATTCCAAAGCATGTGGCTGCAAGTCAGTGTGTATTTGTGCCACTTTTAAATCCTTCGTAATCTGACCGTTTTGTATTAATCAAAGAGGATTAATACACGGTTTAATGTGTTAATCGGGATTAATTGGCCAGCCAGGAATTGACTGCCAATTAGTGGGTGTCATTAGAGAGGAAACGGCTCCTTGAGGGCAGCCGCGCCTATATAAGGCACTGGAGACGTCCAGGTTTCCTATCCCACGAAATCCACTTCCATTCTTACACCATTCTTCTTTTTGGAGAGCTGTGCTGTGGTGTTGAGCTGCTTCCATCTCGCCGGCCCTTCTCCTTGACGTGCACGAGGTGAAGGGTGAGCGGTATCTCTGAACCGTTGTCGCCGTGAAGCCCGCACGAGGGGCGGCAATAAGGTTTCTGGGCAGCGCAACTGCGTGACCGTTCGTTTGCTGCCTCTGACGATCGACTACATCGACGGTCTGCTTCGCCTACTATTTGTGCTATTAAGCACCGGCAAACCCGAAGTAAGTCGATGTCGCCCCTTCTGTGTTTAGTGCTATACAACCTGCTGCTAGAGTTAGTTTGCATCACGGTTTTGAATGTTTATGAAATCTGCCTCAAACTAAAATCTGAATTTAGAATGATGCGCATTTCTCCAACAGAGATCACATCACTCTCTTAGAGGGTTCTGCATCGTGGATTGCAGGCAGCGTTTTTGCGGACGTTTCATGAAGAGCAGAGTCCAAAGAGCCGACAACTGGATTTTTTCTGATGGACTATCGCAAAACGAGCGGACCAGGTACGGATCGGGTCGCGTAGTGTGTTCGGCCAAGACGTTACCTCCTGGAGATAGATGGAAATTAACCTGAGTTGGTTACGGACTTCTGATATCTAAGCACCGACTTCCAAAAACCATATATAACTGCCACGTCCAGAGTCCAAGTAAGGCAAACTTGTTTCTCTTGATCTTCAAGAGCTTTCCTAAACATATATATCCGCATGCAAGGAGAGTTGCACAGAGGGGTCCGAACAGCAGATGTTGGGAATGCATTTCCCCTTGATGAGACCTACAATTCTGATAGTTAACATTTTCTTATGGGAGACTATCTTAAACTTCAAAACCGTGTCGCAATGCATGCAGTGTTGTATAAGAAACGGACTCTGTCGGGTTTTGAAGAGGACGGGCAGAGGGCAGAAGTATAGCAAAGTACCCGTGCGTTGCAACGGGGCTAAAAAAAGCATACCAAGCTCCGCGTCGCCTTTACCACTTAAGAATTCACACACCGCTGATCCTGCTGAATCTGCAAGGATTAATTGCAGACCAGTTACCATAGAGATTGCAACATCAATTTAATAAAACGTTGCAACGAAGCGGAAAGAGACACACTTCGCATCGCATGTCGCCTGTATTGCTGCAGTTGGATAGAGCCCTGAAAGAGGGTGCGTCCCTCTGCCGGCGTTCTCCATGCATGGTGATGAAGAGCAAAAAAAAACCCATGAATTCTCCGTTGAGTAGAAAAATTTGTAGAACAGACAACACTTACTCGTTAGAACAGACAACATTTGTCCGCAAGGGGTCTGGTCAGGGCAGTGCGTTTCCACGTCGTTGACGGCAGCGCAGACCCCGAGAGGCGAGATCACGTTGATGTTCAATCGCCAGTTCGCCACCCGGCGGTGATGCAGATCGACGCCAAGCCAGATGGCCAGATGCAGACGCGGCTCAATGGGATAACGTAAACCCGACGGTGGCGCAGCTCAACGGGTGCCCGCTGGCTTTATCTAAGGTACTTCGACGCATTTCAAGTTCAAGTTTGGTGATGAAAGAGGAAGCGGCACCAATGAATTTGAGTATTGCGCTTCCTTCAAAGCAATAAAAAGCATGGACTATCATGAACTGCAGAGAAGCTGTGTGTGCAAATTTGATTTATCTATTTGAATGTTGACCCTCTTTTCCCTGTTCTATATAATCCAAGTGCAACTAAATACATATTTCGAGCTTCACGCAGCTGCTGATGGTAATATTATTGGTTACCCAAAAAAAAACAATTTATATGGTCATTGCAGTTTTACAAAGACCTTTCAATGTTTCTCAACTTTGCAGCAACCAATTACCAAAGATCTCTTCACTCAAGACATATTTTAGTCAAGGAGATTGCAGTCCAGAGAATTGATTTTCTCTTGCCGTATTTTGAATCAGATGTAGATAGTGCGAACAAGGGAGTTTTCTTTATGGTGCTACTTTTCTTTTTTCTACTAATAGTCAGTTCTGCAATGTTTCGCTTGTTTTTAAGTTGCAGTTAGGTGTAAATATGAAAACCAAAGTATAATAATATGTCTAGAAACTTTCAAAAATTCTGAAAAATCCCGATTTGTTAGATGAGATGGATGAATATATGCATACAGAATTTCAAGTCCAAATATGCATCACGATTTGTTAGATGCAAAAAATGACAAATCATTGTGGAAAGCAAGACAAAGAACAAAATAATGGTATAATGCTGTATTTTTGTCCTTTTGCGCTACGATTTCACTACACCAAAATTCCAGCGTAACTGTTAGAAGATCCTTCCTATGAGGTGGAAGAAAGTTTCAGCACTAATAAGCTGTAAGCTGTCTGGATGACGTAAAGCCTTTCAAACTCCGAGAGAGAAGAGAGGGAGGTAAAAAGATTCCAGATTAGATACTGCAAGCCAACATAGGGAAATCCCATTGTCAAATGAGCTCTTCTATGGTGCTTGGAAGGAACTTGCGGTTCCTTCCCCATCGATTTATTGTCAGCCGTCTATTAGTACGAACAATTCATTTGGTCTAAATTTTCTTCTAAAAGGAAAAAGTTCACTTTACTCATTCGAACAATTCATTTTGTCCATTTCACACCCTAAACAAAATCATTACTCACTTTACTCCCCCAAACATTTCTATTTGGTACGAAATACGCCCTATTGACGTTTGTCTTTTTTATTTCTCGGCCTGCAAGTGGAATTTGAAACTCAGATTTTGTATGATGACAACTCACACTACAATCTACGTTAAAATAATCATGACATATTTTTTGATACTATTTACATGATTAAATAATAATTAATGATATACGCATTCAAACATTATCATAAAATAGTTAAAAATTATTATAGCATAGGGTATCATAGGAACAATCATCATACAAAATTTAAGCTTCAAAATCCACTTGTAGGCCAAGAAAATAAAAAAGACAAACTTTAATAATGTGTATATTGTACCAAATAAAATTTTTTAGGGGAGTAAGATGAGTCCTAATTTTGTTTAGAGCGTAAAACAGACAAAGCGAATAGTTAGAGGGAGTAAAATAGACTTTTTTCTAAATACTAGTACCTGGCCCACTAATTTTTTGTACCGGTTCACAACTTAAAGTTTCTTTTATTATGTTCCTACCTATTTCTAACTGTTAGATTTGGTCAACGAACGGCTACAATTAACTCCAAGCACCATATAATTTCTCTTGTCAAATATTTGAAGCTGCAAAATTTGCATCACTGGCTCCTCCAATCTAGTTGCTTGTTTCACCACTGATTTGTGAGGTATTTCCAAACTGTAAGCTCATTGTAGCCTCAAATTTGATGTTGTTTAAGATGATGAAATCGTGATGTAGGTGATTCTCTCAATAGATGAACTTGTTTTAATGCCGCATTCCTATAGAAGTTATTTCCTTATGAGAAATCCCTTTCTTATAGGTTAGACCAAATGGACATCTACAGAAATACGTTCTGAATGCAACTGAGACGCAGAAGAGCGCACCTGCGGACTGAGCCCTTGTCATGCTTCTCAGGTTTCATGCGCTTGACAATATTACAGTACTACCTCCATTCTTAAATTGATGTCGCCGTTGACTTTTTTAAGTTACGTTTGACCGTTTGTCTTATTCAAAATTTTAGTTTGAATTTGCAAACTTACAAGTTATGCTTCAATTTTGTTTAGTGATAAAACAAATCATAACAAAATATATGATAATTTTTGAAATTTTTTGAATAAGACGAATAGTCAAACGTAACTTAAAAAGTCAATGGCGACATCAATTAAAAAACGGAGGGAGTAGTAGATTTGGTTATAAATAGGAGATGCACCTAACCGACGCTTTCAAAGTTGCACGCCTCACACGGGAATGCTATCCTACTTCAATTGAATCACATGTGCGCACGTCTCAGTGAACAGCTTTCAAAGTTGCACGTCTCAATGCACAACTATCTCAAACTCTCTACGTCTGAGCTTTAGCTAGGTTTGGGAGTTGCCGGGAATTTGCGGAGAACAAAAAGGCCTCGAAAGACCAGATACAAAGCTCACCTTGGAGCGACCAGTAGAATCACATGTCCTTCGCGTTTCTTAATTTGGGATAGCTTTCCATTGCCCAGAAGCAGCGTTGTTTGGAGAAGTAGCAGCTGTGCTGAAAAGAAAGCCTAGCGAAGAATTAAGGAGCAGATCTGGAAGCTGGTCTGTTACTTTGTTCGCCAGTTCAATCCTTGATGCCAGATACCGAGTGTAGCCGATAACACTTTTTCTTAAAACACTTGTTGGAAGAAACAATTTATTTAAGTTTCTTTTTGGTTCAATACAATCATGCATAAAACTGACATGTAAAAAAAAACACCTGCTCATCGATCACGCAGTGAAATATGTAGGACTGAATAATCCAAGGCAAAGATTTTAATAACATGGTTCTGTGCATGGAACAAACAAGATACTTACCTCCGTTTTTGAATACTTGTCAGCGTTGACTTTTACTGTTCCAACTTTGACCATTAATTTTTTGTTAATGCATAATTTGACACTCATAAATATATCATGTTACTAAAGTGCTATCTACACTACATCTATCTATCATATGTTTATCTTATGTAACTAAGTATTTTAGAAGTTATTAAGTGGTCAAATTGTGAATAGTAAAGTCAACGCTGTCAATTATTTGAAAACGGAGGGAAGTACTTAAGTTCGTAGCCCAAGGGACGGAGAGGAGCATCCTGGCCGTCATCAAGAAGAGCAAGCCTCTGAGAAATGGAACTTTTTTTTGCCTCGGCGCTGCGAGAGCAGAGCATAAATATGTGGAGTAGCTTAGCAGCCTGACTTGAGCTCGAGTACAGTGGCAGTACTGAGCGGGTGTGATAACTGTGCATTTTGAACTCTCATGACTCATGGTCGGTTGGCATGCATTCAAACCTGAGGCAAAGCGCTCCGGCGTTCAGGAGAGTGCACTACCTCTTTAGTTAACTCTTGTCAGGCTCCACGTTTTAGGTTGTCTTGAGATATAATTGCTAACTGAGAAAGGACGATTTTGTTTTGTTTCTTTGGACCCTGCCTGAAGGCCAGGTCGAGACATTAATAGGAGACGCTCGATGCTCTAGAGGTCGCGTAACGTAGCTACTGTAATTTTTTTTCTTCCTGTCCAAGCTTGTGTTGATTCTGATTCAGTCAGTACTCGGCTCATTATACTGCTCACCTCGTTGCGTCGACGGAGCCCCGGCATGGGATGCACTGGGAATCTGCACGGCGCAGTGTGAAATCCATGAGGTAACTTATTACTGCTCATGTTCAGCTCTTTCCTCCTTGTTCTTTCTTGAGACGATGTTGTTCTTGTTGTTCTTATAGGCTCAAAGTTTATTGTGTTAACCTCGATCAAGTTCCCTTGGTTTGTGACTTCCGAGGTGGAAAGAGCACTAACATGTCTCGCCTGGATGATATATTTTATGACATTTGCATATGTGTTTAGTGTAATGCATATGTTTGATCGATCGGTGGGTAGAAAGCATTTTTTTCGGCTGATTTCCGATGACTGAGAACCCATAACTGATAACGGGCTGACTGAAACTGATAAGCATCGGCCTAGAAACTGATCATGACGGATAACCGGCCGATTGAAAACATAGTGCAAATATGTAGTATTGTAGTCATACTTCTTAGGGTAATGGAGCTTAGGAGGCACGAGGAACAAAGCATCTGCCTTTTGGATCTTCTTCCGTTGCTTCATTCCTAGTACAATGCTTCCTTGAGATGAGACTTTGAGTACAATCATGCGTCCACTTCTGCTCGTATCCAAATAGAGCAGATTAAGTGGAGCGCATCTCTGGCCATTCCGTAGCTAGATCATAGAACGATGATGTGCACTTCAACAGAAATACTTGCATGCACTGATCATTGACCAAGCTTCAGGATCAGAACGTCTTGCTTTAGATCTCCCTGAGCCAGCGGACGAGCAATGAAGTATGTAGTACTCCTTTCATGTCTCAGTCAATTCAAAGGCTGAACTGAAGTTCGGTCTGACATGGGTCATGAACAGGTATCTGCATTGTGATATATCGCAGTGATGCTGGTGCTCGCCGCCCCAACTTGAGGCCGATCCAACCTATCATCCTTGATGGTTGATGCCATGGATTTCAAATTATACTCTTAAAAGAGAATTTCTTCGTATATTTACTAGAATAGTAGGGAATGTTACTGTTGAAATGCAATGCACATCCGTCATGCATGACTTGAATGGCAATAGTTATTCTACTCCTAGTAATTTTTACTACAGAAAACGATCGCGAATTACTGAACTAGGTGCACGATGATTTTAAAATAGGTCAGTAATTGATGTTCAGTAATCATGTTTGGTAAAAATCATGAAATTTCGTTCAATAATTTCAGTAATTACTGACACTTCGTTCAGTTATTATTAATAGGCGTAGAATAACTATTCTTTACCCTAGGTGCAGAATACCCTAGTAATTGACGATGATGTTAAAATATATATATGTCAACATTCACGCACAAGTTGTTAGTTTTCCTCCACTGAGGCATATCCAAATGCAACCGAGATTATTCAAATCAGTAAAAAAAAAATGCAGCACACGAGACAACAAATGTCATCTAAATGTACATAGTTGTGTTTCGCGGAATGTGTAAATGAATACACACACAAAAAACTATTTGGGTGGAATTTACTGAACGTATGGGTTCACAAATTTTAGGAAAAACTATTCGGTGAAAGTGATACTGGTTCAAACAGCTCAACAAATTTTAGAAAAAAATGTGAATAATACTGCATTTCTTGTGGAACCAGATATGCTTGTTTTGTTTGTTGGTCTCACAAATTTCCTGTGCGCTTAAATGACTTGGGCACTTGACTCGTTTACTATCAAAGAGCCTATAAAACACCTTGTTGTGTATTATAATTGTACAACGTGTTGTATGTGAAGTATTTTCAGTAGTACAATGCATCAAGTGTATTCGATCATATCAAACTGATTAAGATAGTCTTTTCCATGTGACATTTTGGTTGGCTCATTTATGCAGTGCACCAAATGTTTGATAAATGTATGTTTGGATTATTTATCAAAAATATCTCCCTGAGTCACCAGATCTTTTCACCATGTTAAGCGTCCGTGTGTAAATATATATGGAAACCATGCGGTTGTTCTACAAGCTCAGCGTGCTCAAGCATGTAGGAATAAAATAACGCCACAATGCTGCTACCATGGAAGCCTTGACTTCTCTCTGCACATTATAATTTGTCACACCGTAGTGCAGTTATACTTGGGAGAGGGGAGGCACCAGGAACTCAACATACACAGGGATGCATGTCAGAAGCTTCTGCTTTTGCGCCTGTCACAGTATGATGCTTTGTTAAGACGTGACTATCAAAACAGCGAAGCATCCACACTTTGGTTTGTGTGAAAGATGGATCAGGGAAGAGTACTGCAATACATCCGACCCATTTGAATGATCAGAGATCCAATGGCTTAAATCGTTTTTGCGGAGCGGAGTTTCACTTGGTTTCAAAACATTAGTTCGGTGGTTGTGACATGCGCTCGTACAAATGACAAATCATATGTGAAGTATTTTCTATCTTAGAAACATGTCCTCTTTTCCGCAAAGGTTGGCCAAAGAGAGCTAATGGAGTGCATCTCCCTCCATTCCATAACTAGAACATAGAATGATGCAAGCTTCAACATAAATGCCGCATACACGTTTTGATCAATTACCAAGCTCCAAGATCAGACCATCTTGACAATGATCTCCCTAACCCAGCGGACAAAACATGAAGCATGATGTACTCCTTTTAGGTCTCAGTCAACTCAAGTAATGAAGTTCGATCTGACATGACTTATCAACATTATCTGCATTATTTTTTTTGAGAACAACATTATCTGCATTAGGCAAATTTGATTGCAGCACACTGAGAAAGCATGGAATCATCCACGACACACTGTCAAAGTCGATTTTGACCTGGCAATTTGTGGCAAAGCCTCTTGCAGAAATGTAGGGAAATGCTGTGTACAAAAGACAGTGGTCGGACCCTGTGCAAGCGGGAGCTACGTGCGCCGGACTGCCTTTTTTTTTTGTACAATTTTGTTTATTTCCAAATTTTCAGAGAAAAGGAAAAACCATAATAACAAGTAGAGTAACTTCTTACTTTCTGAAGAATTTATTCCATCCTACTAGTTGAGCATTATTGCGTGTCCATTATAGTTCCCCGCACATGGTGAAAAGTTCGTTTTCAGTTCCTTCCCAGCTCAGAGCTCACACAGCATCTTTTCCGTTGATCTGGTTGTGTTCAGCAACTCACAACGTTTGTTTTTTTTTGTTTTTTTTTGTTTTGTTGTTGGTTGTAATGCGACAGTGAGCTTTACGTATTCAAGAACAAAGAGGAACGACCCATGAGCAAAGGAATCTTGAAATTAAAACTAAGACCAAAAGTAGGTAGTACATTACAATCGAAACAAGTGACTCTAACTTCACACTAGATTAGTTGATACAACCGACGGCCTCAACGCTTGGGCTGCGTGGAGGTGGCTGTCTCCACGCTGAGCTCACTATCATTCATTAGCCAAATCGAACTTCCCCGCGCTTAAATTCGGATCAATTCGATTTTGTCCTCTCCGAATGACATCATGTTTGTGTATTCGGCCGGCGGGAGTAGGCAGCAGAAGGCGACCGCGCAACGTGACTGGTGTCTGCACGCGGGGACGGCGACGCCCAACGAACGCATCGATCGATCGACGGCAGCTGTTCAGCGCAAAGCAGCTGCATCATCGGCAATTCGGCACCGAGGGGCGGCGGAGTTGATGAGTATTTTATCACCTGCGCCGCTCTGATGAAGGATGTTGGCTTGTAAGGTGCATAAGGAGATGCCTTGAAGTCAAGATGCTTGGCAGGCAGCGCACGGGAGTGGCCAAGTCAGTAAATTGCTACAGCTTGTTTGTACTCCGTGTTTATATTACCTGCTGACAGGTTGAGCAAGCTGGTACCAAGATTCAAACAAAGTAAAGAAACTACAATTTGCCGCGGTAACTGTGCTTGGGACATGACCCGCTTTTCCTGGCTTCGTTTGGATTGGTTCCTGTGGAAGTGTGGAGTGCTGATGCAATAGTTCGCACAACGAAGGCCCCCAAGTAACCGTTTTATAGGCATTGTTGACAGCATGTCTCACCCTATGAGCGTCTTCAAAAGACAGGGCCGACTGATGTTAAAATTCACGAAGTCATCACAAACGTCTCGCTGTCGACGGCCTACTAAAAGAATAACGTAAGATGCAACACCCGTGCTAAGTTTAGAATTATTGAATCTGGGTGAATTGGTTCCACCTACAAAGAAGAAAGAACCCCATCCGAGAGGGATGCAACAAATGGTCAAGATCCACAAGCACCTCTGTTAACCCGATCCTCTCCACATTCAATCCAAGGTGCTCAAGATTGTTGATGCCGGAATTGAAGTCTTGATAATACTCGTATATGGATGGCTACAGTACACATGGTCAATTTTTTTTTTTTTTTTTTTTGCGAAAGGGGTGGGAATTATATTAAACTGTTGAACAGTACAGCCCACATCCTTTTACAACTAGCCCCCGGGCACATTTACAGAAAAGACCCTGAAGAAAAGAAATACAACGAAGTCCTTCATCTTCCAGGATCTTCCCGACAGATCTCCTCGCCGCCGATCTCCACCAACGCCGGCAGCAGCTCCCCTCCTCCATCCCTGACCGCGGACTCCAAACATTGGACAAGCCGATTGGATAAACACGATGAAGCGCAGCACCGGCCACCGCACTGCCAGCAGATCGAAGGAAGAAAAGCATGCCACCACCACCCAGCGAAGAACAGCAGCGAAAAGCACAAATCCGAGCCATCAGCGCCCAAGGAAGACGCCAATCGGCCGGCACACACCATCCACCATCGCCAGCACCGCCGGCGAGGGGCACAGAAAGCCCATCCACCCTTTCGCAGAAGGAAGGAAGGCAAAGATGCTCCACGGGGCCTCACCGGAGAAGAAGCCGCCGCCGACGACGACGACGCCACCGGATCCGCCGAGGGAGAGATGAAAGACGACCGCCATGACCGCACAGGATGACGGCGACGTCAACCCTAACCCTAACTATCCTACCCTACCTATACTACAGCTAAAACAAGCCCGCCCGCGGCAAGATCCTGCTTCCCCGCCCTCACCGGCGCCGGCGAGGCCGGGGGAGGAGGGGGAAGCGAGAGATCGACGCCGGGGCGGGGATCGCCTATGGAATCGCCTGGTTTTACTGTAGCGAGGGAGAGAGGATAAGGGAGAGGGAGAGAGGCTGGCTCTTGCAAAGTTGTTGACTTTGATTTGTCTACACATGGTCAATTTGACCCAATATCTGCTATATTTGCTCGGCTCAAGCACGGACCGTGCTGTAGTTGTGATGCACGACATTGCAAACCTCTAACAATTATAATTATAAGAGTCCTTGATCGGAAAAGAATGGTAATTTTTTCCTTTTTTTGCGAAAAGAGAGTTTTATTAATATTAAAGCATATTACATCCTCTTATTATAAATACATCCCAATCAACATCAACACCATTGATAGGAGACAAGAAACCTTGAGAGAACCGCAAATTCTACCATATAGGATCACCATCCCAGACGAATATGCCACGAACAAAAAACACCGATCTGAAAGAACGCGGCCATCTCACCATCCACCACCGCCATCCTCATCTCTGACGGGGCAAAACTGAAACCCAACCCTTTCGCAAAAGAGGGGGAGATTGATATTCCACATGCAAGTACGAAGGACTCGTCGCCGTAGAGCCTGTAGACGAACTCAGCGTCGCTTCCTTCACCATATTCGCATTGTGAAAACACAATACGAACAACATCCAGATGGATGTCACCGGAAACCAAAATCTTACTATCCCACAGTGGCCACAAAGAATCACGAGGAGACAAAGAAGGGGCCGGAGTACCTTATTCTTCATCGATGATGACGCCTTCGCCTCGCCATCATCGCCGAGACACCTTGTCCTCCATCGATCCATGCCGACAACTTGACACCGCCGCACCGCCACTGCCACCCTCTTCGACGTACTGCACTACTAGAGAAACCCTAACCGTAACAACCGCCGCTGCTGCCGCCAAAAGCGACACCGCAGGAAGACCTAACAATCTAAATCTAAGAGCGAACAAGATGGTGCCCGGATGCCGGGCCTCCCTCCTCCACCGACGGTGAGACCGCCGGAGGCGAGGGGCCGGCCACTAAATCCTCTTTTTTCTCCTAGAGTCGCGTCCCTTCAAGACAGACTATAGCGCCATTTCGGTTTGTTCTTTCTATCAATGCATACAAAATGCATCAAATGAATGCTTGTTCCTGATGAAAATTACCAACTGATGTATGCATGCCTAAGAGCCAAGCAAACAACACCTCCTTTTTTTGCAAATGTATCTCCCTTTATAAATATAAAGCTGCTATTCCTTTTTAAGTGGTAAATAGATTTCTCTTACAGATTTTCTTCAGCATGATTATTTAATTTAATTTAAACAATTCACACCACCGCATGACCGCCACTGTCATAGCTGTGCTGATGTCATGCCGTCCGTCACGATTAGCTACCATAGTACCCGGCTGTGCGACGGAAGCCTCCATGCCTGCCACTGCTATTTTTTTTCCCTTCCTTCACTGTAGGGTCGTTTTGTTGTAGTGCAGAATACCTCCGTTCTAAAATGTAAACATTTAATTTCTAGCTTTTGTTGAAGTGAATCTATATTAACATTGACTATTCATAGAAAAAACTTTATGATACTTGTACATGCATAATGATATTATTAGATTCATTTTGAATCCAACTATCACAATATTTTAATGTTTTATATTTATAATAATTTATTTTTGGATGTTGTTGGTCAAATTTAGAATTTTAATTTTAAGCAATTTCCGAAATGCTTGCAATGTAGAATTGATGGAGAAAAGAAAATCTACCATGTGAATTATTTTTTCATTAATGCAATCATTTTGTGACCTTAAGAGAAAACGTGATGGTTTATTTGACCTTCAATATCAAGATAACGGATCAGTGCATATTGTTAAAGTATAAGTAAATTATCCATCTTTTGTCATCATCTTAGGCTTTGGGTGCAAATGGTAGATGCATATATAATAGCCTAATACGGTTGGGGTTGTGGTTGTTGGATGATGCTTCCGTCTACGAACGTACAACCTTCGCTTCTCTAGCAAACCGGCATTTCATTTTTAGCCGTGAGTTACTGTTCATCTTATTTATACGGCTTTTGAGGAGCATGGCCGGTTTCATCATACCGGAGGTGAATAGACCTTTAAGTATCTAAACTCTTGACTTGACCTCGAGCTACTTGCTTGATCTTATCGTATACCTTGATCTTATCGTATAAACAACCCCTTGCCGGACAAACGACAAGATTGCATTCGCCGGCTTCTCACTCCACGCAAGGTGACGGCTCTCATAATCATATAATATAATAGATATCTTTTATGGTGTTTGCAAGTGATGTGGGCCGTCTATTGTTTTAAATCTAACGCTTCACAATCAGGGCCGGCTCTATATTTTGGAGGGCCCTAGGGCGAAGTCGGCGTCGGGGGCCCTTCTATGTAAATATATATTTTGTTTTTCACTAAAAAATAATGGCACAATTAATTAAGTTTTGAAACATAAACTTCTCAAGTGCCAAGCCTTCAACCTTTATTGTGACATAATTGACCTCAAATAATTTTTCAGTAACTTCAACTTTGAGAAACTTCTTTCTGTCACAGGTACAGTCAAGAGGATACGATAGGCAATTGAAACATTTGGATAGCAATTTGCATCTATAACAAACTGAAGAATCCCAAGTGCTGACATCACTAGCAATGTCGCTTGTAGAACTTTTAACTCTGAAAATAAACCATTCAACTCAACATCGGATGAGCCATCATGAGTAAAAGCTTAGAACAAAATTGATGCAACATTTCCGTAGATCATTATCATCCAAGGTACTAGTCAATGAAGCCAAACACATTGGCAAATGCCTTCAGTGGCTCAAATCTACTAGTCAATGAAGCAATTGCCGTATCAATTATGACTAGAAAATAATTAACTCTAAAGGATTCCATGGCTGATTGCTGCTCTTCATTTTGATCATCATTATTTGTACCTTCATCAAAATGCTTTTTTCTAGTAGGATTATGTTTTGTAGAAAAATTTGGCTGTATGCCCATGTCAGATGCGAGGTGTTCATCTTCTTCAGTACTGATATTTGAGGCAAAACTGATGGGAATCAATGCGAATTTGATGAATACGAACAACAACCTGATTAGCAATGGGGAGGGATTTGTGATTGACTGGTCGACAACGAGAGGAGACGAGAGGAATCCTAGCAGAGAAGCATCAGGCGACAGTGCAGCCGAACTGGACTTGCCGAGCGTGAGGCGAGCTGGGCTGTAGAAAAATTGCTTTCTCTCCCTCTCAGCTCTGGGCCCTAGCCATTAGGTAACACTTGCATAGAAAATTTTGGGCCCCTCCCTGTCCGGGGCCCTGGGCCGTCGCCCCTATGGCCATGCCCCAGAGCCGGGCCTGATCACAATCAAAAATACCAACCAAAAGATACAAAAGTAGTGACGAAGATACTGAAGTATGGAGGATAAAATGGTAAATTTGTATGATGACTAAATATAAAACAATAGGGAAAAAATTGTACGCCTTTCCTCATTTACGTTGTTTATTGTCATTTACTTAGCTTTCTATTTCATGGATGGAGTAAAGAACACAACTATGACTGCAAGGGATCATGAACCTCGGCTGTAATCTTGTAGTGTTGATTATTTTCTAATAAGTAGTTCATATGCTCAGAGTGTGTATTTGTTGTAACCTTAGATGGAAGATGAGGTAGGGCGCAGCCACCAAGATTCTAGGAATTTTATAGGGAGCTAACATAATATTGGGTAACTTACTTGGTAACCGAGATATGGCACAATTTTAGGAATGTTATTTAAAGAAAATTCCTCAGTCTGTTATTATTCTAATGTATCATTTACTATGTCATTGAAACATATAAATTAAATGCGATTATAGAGATCTAACAATTTATTTGCACTAACATGTGTAGTGTTGAAGACTATTATTCAGAGTATAAGCTGAATATCTGGCACAGCGCACGATATTTTATTCTTAAGTTACATGGTTGCATGCTACTTACAAAGGTTCAAACAATTGTACCAAATGTCAAACTAAATCCACTCCACCGTAGACCCCTCTTGATTATAGTCAATTGAGTCATTCTAATAATATAGAAACTGAGTAAGCATGTAGCAATTAAGTAAATAGTCATATTTTATACAGATTAGCACCGGCCATAGCTACCACACTATGCACAGGATATCTCAAGGATACGAGGAGCATTTAGGCTTTCAACAACTCTGTCTCCCCACCCCTTGTGCGGTGCTGCGCCTATATATACATGTACTCGATTGCCC
Organism: Eragrostis nindensis; assembly: GCA_012490785.1. Taxonomy (NCBI): domain Eukaryota; kingdom Viridiplantae; phylum Streptophyta; class Magnoliopsida; order Poales; family Poaceae; genus Eragrostis; species Eragrostis nindensis. The sequence continues at coordinate 34,066 of JAAXCT010002613.1, forward strand.
CCTTAGGCATCCAAGCTAATATTGCTAGGTAGTACCACACATTGCCTTTGCAAATTAGTAGCATGAAATACCCATTAGCCATGCCGCGAGTGCTGTGGATTCTGCTTTTTCCAGCCCTAGTAGTGATTTCCCCACATCTGGTAGGAGCCGCCGCCTCCTCTGAGCTAACAGTAGTTCCAAGGCCGGATTGCCCTCGCAAGTGCGGGGACGTAGATATTCCTTTCCATTCGTCATTGGCGACGGCTGTGCCTGGCCAAGCTTGGACAATAGTTTCCAGATAACCTGCAACCAGAGCTTTAGCCCACCGAGACCATACACGGTAGGCAACCAGCTGCAGATCGTCGATATGACGATATCACGGTGGAGACCGGCGAGATGAGCGTCGTCCGACCCGTGGCGTACCAATGCTTCAGCTCGTCCAGTACCGTATCCGACAGCTTGAACTCGCTGTTCATCACACTCAACAGCAGCTCGTTTCTGATCTCGAAACGGCGCAACTTGTTTACGCCATCGGGTGCACTTCGGTGGTCCTTATATCTGCCGGGTTGGGTTTCCTCAACGGCTGCATCTCCTATTGCGCGAGCATGGACCTTGCCGCTCCAGATGGTGCGCCGTGCGAGGGGACTGGGTGCTGCCAGATTGGCGTCCCAGGTAATCTTAGCACGGTACAGGTCAACTGGATAGAAAAAGGTAATGGTGCGTGGGGTTACAGCCCCTGCAAATACGCCTTCGTGGCCGAGAAAGACTGGTACGTAACTTGCGGTTCATGTCATCATTGTAACACTTGCTACTAACCTTATTGTTCACGCATACAAGACAATTTATATATACTGCTAGATTAGCCGCGCGTAAATTCACTATATTTGCTTTTGTATTTCAACAAGCATGGAACGTACTATAAGGATTTCATGAAGTAAACTTCAAAAATAACAGGGATGGGTATCTTTTAACATGTTAAATTTGTATCCTTACTAAACATGTATACCTTTCTCAAGATGAGCAACTAGTTCGTTTTGTTATATCTCAGGTACAAATTTCGTCGAAGACCTATCTGGAACAGGAAACAATAGCTTTACCAGTAAAATTGCCCCAGTGGTGCTTGACTGGGCCATCACAAGTAATGGGTCTTGCATTGCTCTGGACGCCAATGGGGCATCAGCAACCTCGACAGGTCCCGCCTGCGCCAGTGACAACAGCTACTGTGTCAATGCTACACAAGGGGATGGGTACCTGTGCAACTGCTCCGCTGGATACGAAGGCAACCCTTATATCAAGGGAGGGTGTACAGGTTAGCTTTTCTCCTCCCTTTTTCTTCAACGCAAACATATCATCACTTGAGTCTTGGAGTTATCTCGTGGCTTAATTGGTCAACATGTATGAGATAGTTTTTAGGAGCTTAATTAAGGAAGGGCACATTCCTAACCAACAAACGCTTTTATAAGAAGGGACCACTGGTTCCTCGTGGGTGACACCAGCTCTATATGTCATGATTTGGGTTCGGTGTAAACAAGTGGCAAGAGAATAGTGGCTTCGGCCTTCTCTTTATCTTCTTATTTTCCCTTCAATTAACTATTCAAAATGTCGATTCCTCTCTTATAATAAGTCTATTTCTCTCTTATATGCAGACATTAAGGAATGTGATCTTCGCCAATCAAAACCTGAGATTTATGAAAAGATATACCCTTGTGGCAGCCATAGCATATGCCATGACAAACCTGGTGGTTACGACTGCATATGCAAAGGCTTGTACCCTAGAGGAGACGGTAAAAGCGACAAAGGATGCCAACCCATGGTTCAAGGCTACGTATTAGCGCTAGTAGGTGAGCATTCATCATCAGCCACATTTCCAATTATGCTTTCATTTATAATATCTGAAAATTTAAAATTGGTTCATTAAAACATGAACTAAATTCAGCTTTTTACTTTTTTTCTGGTATTACGGTCGGGTCATGTGATTTATTTAACCCTACTTTCTACGTTGCTCATATTCTATTTTTTACTTTGCAAATCTTATTATGGATCAGCTCCAAAATGACATAGCTCCTTGGAATACAGGATAGAAAAAACGTAGAAATAGGGAGAATACAAGCATTGAAATAGCATATTTGTTCAATCTTAAGGCTTTGGATCAAGAAGGCTTCTGGTCGCACCATGGGAAAACGTGGAAACAATACTTGCACACTAGTTATCTCACTTTAAATTTGAACAATTTGTCTTTCATATGTGTTAGCAACAATAATGTATGTGTAACTCTTTTGCTAAATATTAATTAGTAGAACAGACTTAAAAATCATTGTACAAAATAAATACTTAATTCTATCTACAAGGCTGGTATTAATTGGGAAGAATAGTTGAGGCACCCTGAATTGATACGTGTTGAACCCTAATTCTTAGTTTAGTTTGATCATAATAATAGTTGTGAGTAATTTAGATTTTTTACTACCGTGAAAATTTATAAGTCTTAAGACCGATTATATATATATAGAGAGAGAATCCATTCTAATCCGAATGTGTAGTTACGCCCACGTTGAAAAACTACCTTGCATGTGTGTACATGCCCATTAATCACTTTAAGTTTGTGTAAGTAATATACTCCTTCCGGTTTTAAATTGTTGATGCCGTTGACTTTTTGTTATGTTTAACCATTTGTCTTATTCAATTTTAGAAAATTATCATATATTTTGTTATGATTTGTTTTATTATTAAAGAAAGTTGAAATATACCTCATAACTTTGCATATTTGAACTAATATTTTGAATAAGACAAATAGTCAAACATAGCAAAAAAAGTCAATGGGGTAAACAATTTAAAACCGGAAGGGTATATAATAGATAGAGACAACTAAATAAGTAGTGCATATCACTCACTAAGCTCTAAAATAATGCCATCACATGGATCTTTTATATATTTGTTTGTTTGGTATTATGACAACGTTATGCCTCCACTGGAAAGACATAGATGTTATACTGTTAATTGGTGACTCATATTATGTATTTCGAAAGGAGTAATATATAGCTCCCTGGCGAATTATTTTAATACCCCCTAAGTACTCTACAAATTAAACAAATATCAACCTCCATTTCTGAATAACCACGTTTTGTTTTTTAAATACTTGGCACTACGCGCTTCCTGGTATTTGTTTCCAGTTTTACCCCTATAGGGCCAGCACACGGCCATCACATAGCAAACAGAAAACAAACAACTACTGAGTAAAAAACTAAAAACATGCTAATGCAAGAAGAAAAGCCAACACGCCTTCTTTATACGATCCTTCCAGAAAACTCACTATTCCACACGTATGTCTGTTTCTTACTCGGGGTAATTTCGTCAATGCCACTAAATGATATGGTTGCATCGGTATTCTTCCTTGGTCAAAGTTGACATAAATTGAAATGGAGGTTGGTAATGCAGATGAACTTTCTAATATCAGTTAAAAGAAGCATAGACTGAATGAAAAGTGAGGCTTAGTATTTTTATTGATATGGTTATGTCTAAATGGTTCCATCAGTACGTTACCACTGCACAACATCTTAATACTAATAGTAGCCACTTAACTGCATAGTTGTTGAAAACATTTTTCCACAATTTTTTAAGAACAAAAATATTTTAGTGGCATGCAAATGAATCGAGAATGACGTTATAAACAGAAATACTGTTACTAATATATGATCCTTGTCTGTCTTTGCAGCAACATTTGTTGCCGTTTTTCTTCTGGCTGGGCTACTGTGGTTCGTACTCACAGAGCGCAAGCGGAGACAGCGAAAAAGCTTCTTTGACAAAAACGGCGGTAAACTACTGATGGGAGTGGACATCCACATCTACACAGAAGACGAGTTGAAGATCATCACAAATCAGTATAGCACGCCCATCGGCGGAGGTAATTTTGGCAAGGTCTTCAAGGGAGTCACAGAAGACAAGCAGGAGGTCGCGGTTAAACGCGCCATTGTAGAGGATAGCAAGAAAACCCGGGAAGGAGGTGACTTCGTTGATGAGATCACCTTCCAGTTCCAGATGAGGCACACAAACCTGGTCCGCCTCATTGGGTGCTGCCTCGAGACGGACGTCCCCATGCTCGTCTTCGAGTTCATCCCGAACGGGAGCCTCTCCGACGTGCTGCACGGTACACGGCGCACCCTCTCTCTGCTGCAGCGCCTTGACATTGCTATCGGCTCCGCGGAAGCTCTCCGGTACATGCACTACTCGCATATTGGTGGCCTCCACAAACGGATCCACGGGGACGTCAAGTCAGCCAACATCCTCCTCGACCACGATCTCTCGCCTAAGGTCTCTGATTTTGGGTCGTCTAAGGTAATGTCCAAGGCCAGTCGGTATGTCCGGTTCGTGGCTAGTGACATGAACTACGTTGACCCCGTGTACTACAAGACAGGGCGTTTCACAGAGAAAAGCGACGTCTACAGCTACGGCGTAGTGCTCCTTGAGATCATCACTAGGAAGCCAGCAAAGTATGACGGGAGCAACAGCCTTCCCATAGACTTCGTCAAGAGTAGCAAGATGGAGGGCAATGGAAGGAAGATGTACGACGGAGACATCTTGAGTCATGAAGATGCAAAATCTCATGTTTATGTTGAGTGCCTAGACAGGATCGCCGAGCTCGCGGTGCGATGCCTCAAGGAAGACGACGACGAGAGACCGAACATGGAAGAGGTTTTAATGGAGCTTAAGCAGGTGAAGTTAAGAGCTTCAGGGTGAATGTCATGCATGCTCTGAAACTGAACATGGTTATTTTGAGCCAGCTACTTAGTTTACAGTGGGAGTCTTCAGTTTTCATCGATTACATCAATCATTTTTTTTTCGAGTTAACATTGTTTTAGCAATTTGTGTTAGATATCTGTGACTGCTATGTTCCGAACTAGCTAAGACTCTATGTTTCGCATTGTCAATTGCAATCTAGCATGTTTTGACTTACCGGTATGAATTTTGTACGCAATGTGTTTCTTTGGGTGTTTGCAATACTATGTTCAGAAATTTAATAATGTTGGATATTTGGAGTTGTGAACTCGCAAATATACCTAGGCTCTGCTACCTCAATGTGTTTTTTTTTTTTTGCAAAGTAACACATTATAGGAGCAGACACCACTACAACAAAAGCGATCTTTAGTGGCGTTTCTTTGGGTATTTGCTGCAATACTATGTTCACAAGCTTAATGATGTTGGACATGTGGAGTTGTGGCTTGCTATACCTAGGTTCTGCTACCTCAATGTATTTTTTGGTTTGCAAAGTAACACAGTATAGGAGCAAACACCACTACAACAAAAGTGATCTTTAACGGCGTTTCTAAACAATCCTAGCGGCGGTCGAGATGTTCCCCTCGGCTAAAAATGGTTTCTGATTTCTGGGGGCAGTTCACTTAATGGGCCGCCTCTAAAAACAATTTCTAGCAGCAGACTCTCTTGTGCCCCGCCGCCACTGTGCATGAAGCAGCCCAGACGGCCCAACTCAAAACTAGTAGTATAAATAAGACTTTTTTACCACTTCTAAAAAAAGAAAAAAAGAGACTTTTTACTCCTACGCTCACCATATCCAAGCTGCAGCGCACCTCTTCCCCATCGGCAGCACAAGGTTGTGGTGGGAGGTGTGGCCCAATGCGGCGCCGGTCCTCGAGGGTGAAGGTCGCGCGCGGCTAATCCGTCGCCCCTCCCCCATACCCTCGAGGCCTCGACAACGGCTCCAAGGCGTGTGGTGGCTCGGAGCAAACTTGATTGTATATATTGGTATACAATGAGCTAACAAGTATCTTAGAAATTAGATCAAAATGTCTTGAATGTAGCGTAGGCCCCCCGTTTTGTTGTCTCGCCCCGGACCACCCAAAGATAAGTCGGCCCGATCACCGACCTGGCATGGTGTCGAGTCTCTAGCAACCATGCCAACACGCACTTCCGAAATCTCTTTCAACAAATTAGCCATCTATATTGCTTTGGACATAGCTTTGGCTAGGTCTCATCTTTATATGGACAATACAGTTTGAGCATAAATAGGAAAGAATATTGCAGCTGCAACCGGATCAATCTCTAATGTTTTTGAATTGCTATATAGCTTTTGGATTGTGAATGGTGAATTCAATGGATGTTCAAATACTTCTTGATTCATTTAATTGGTGCGGGGTTCTTTGAATATATCATTTCTGAATCCCGATCCTCCATATGGTGTCCATAGGCAATTAAACCTACAAATGTATTGTGCCCGGATAACCTGAAGAATCAGTTTAATTCTTGTCATAGAGATCCACACACACACGCGCGCGCAATAGGAATCACTTATATAAATCAATGAATTTTCGGATTTGGAGTTTGAAAACCCGAAGTTATTTCGGGTTAATCGGGTTTGTTGTCCCGGTACTCGAATTTCCCTAACAATCCGAAACTTCAACAGCCCATGTGTGTAATGCTAATTTCAGCCTAGCCATACAAGCACAACAGCCCACTACGGGAGGCAATGAGTCACGAACAGGAAGATTTCCTCGTGCACCGCCCAGGCCGGGAGGCAGCTGCGCCCGCGCCACGACGCCACGAGTCCACGACGTCCCGTCGTTCCAGCCGCGCAACGACTAGCGACCCTGCTCCCCACTTCGAACCCTGGCGCCGCACAGCACGTCATCGTCAAGAGAACCTCGTCGAGAGCACCCCGGCAAGACCGTTTGAAGTTGAAGCACGGCGGCAACAACAACGGACGAATCGTGCAATGTAAATCTTCCCGTCTATGCACCTTTATTCAGTTTCCAACATGAACTGCGCCAAAAATGCTGCAAAATTCTGTTTTCTGGATGTTATGCTGAGTTCGGGTAAGTTTGGGTACCCGAAACCCGAACCTGAACTTTCGGGTACACGATCCTTTTTTTTTCTTTTTAAATTCGGGTTTTGATTTTGAAAACCCAAAGTTTCAATAACCCAAAAACCTGACCCGAAGTTTTAGGTAACCCGAACGCCCAGTCCTAGCCACCAGCCAAAGCTAATACGGAGTATATTATACTAAAGTTTCTTTAGTGATGGCTGAGAGCGACGTGGAGATGGTAAATCGCCTAATTCATTAGCCTGCTCTTACTCTACCGCCCAGAATTCTTAATAGTTCTGTCGACACTTAATTAAGCTGTTCAACAACTTATTGGCATAATCTCCCAGAGTCCTAATTAAACCTCAATTATCTGCGATTTGACTCTACATTTTTTTGTCATCATATGGCCAATCATGATGAATTGCTAAATCTATCACAAGGATTTTTTTTTCGAATTGGCTATCACAAGGATTAAACAGCCTGATTAGCATTCGTTGCCGTAACAGGCTCACGCCAAGCTCGCACTGCAGCACGGTACGGTCTCCATTGACATCGCGCAGTATCCCCCGTCGACCACATACCGAGAGGCCGGCGTGAAGCTCGTCCTACCGTACACAGAATTCTTTTGTTCTGTCCACTAAATTAGCGTGTGCAACTTATTTGCACAATCTTCCTGAGTCCTAATCATCAGTTCTTCTGGCCCTCAAAATAAAATAAAAAATCCTCAATTCTTCTGCGTTGATTAAATGTTTTTCTATCATCATATGGCCAATCATATAGGTTATGTACAAATATAGGAAACGAACTGCCCAGCCTTGATTAGCCATTTAATCACAAAGATTAAACTGCCAAATTAGCAATCGCAGCAACAGGCCCTCACACCGAGCTTGCATTGCAGCACGGTACGGCGTCCATGGACACAGCGCAGGCCCCTCCCGTCGACGACGTGACCACGCCCGCGTGAAGCTCGTTATGCTATGGGCGGCGGCCATCGGCGTCGCCTTGTCGCTTTACGTGTGCGCCGGATACGTCTGGGCCTCCGCCGCCGCCGCCGTGCTCGTCGCCGTCATGTGCTGGTTCACGTGGCGGCGCTTCCTTGGCTCGGCGCGTCCGGCGGCGCTCCGGGAGGCGGGGCAGGACCACGGCGGCTGCGGCGGCCTTAGTCAGGAAAAAATCGAAGCGATACCGGCGTTCAAGTACCACCAGAAGGATGCGGCAGCGGCGGCGGCGGAGCAGTGCGCGGTGTGCATCAGCGCCGTGCGAGACGGGGAGACGGTGAGGAGGCTGCCGGCGTGCGGGCACACGTTCCACGCGCCGTGCGTCGACGGCTGGCTGCATGCACGCGCGACGTGCCCGATGTGCCTTGCCGAGGTCAACATCGTCGTCGTCGCCGGCGAGAAGCCAGCGGGGGCGGTGGTGTAGCACAAGCAGCACGGTTACGGGAGGTGTCAGCATGCGCGTACTTATATAGGGAGAAAATGTACTTAATCATGAATGCGTTTTTATGTTACCATTTCTGTAAACCTGATACTCAAATATCAGGATGCGCTGTAAACCAGGACCATTTCTGTGGATCCTTATTCAACGGAAAAGGAGGCTCGAAGGATTTTTCACTTGGACGGAAAAACATATCTTCAATTAGTCTTTTTTTGCGTTGCTGATGTGAATAATGTATATACATTCTTTTAGAAACTTTATCTGAAAACTTATTAACATTTATTAGCTACTCTAGCTAGTACCTTTGCTGTTGCGGACGGAACATGCATTTTCCCAATCGCTTTGGTAAGAGACGTGAAACATATATTCTAACGAGGTATATATTTGGGACCAAAGGAAAAGTTACTGACTGGCCAGTATTTGGGCTGCTGAGATCAGTTTTAGTAATACTTTTGTGAATTAGCCATCACTAGAAAAAGAGACATTTGGGCCGTCACTAGAAAAAGCTCAGCATGCAATCATTGGCCCAGTCACGGTGGCGGACGAGTTGCCCCACCACCACACGCAGCTGCATTTTGCCCGCCACTAATTTTACTAGTGACTACAACGGGATGATCATACCACCATTGCCACATTCTCGGGTAAAGCAAATTGTCCGGGGTCTAAAATGAACGAAATTGGCCCGTTGAACCTTTGGATATTTAGTTATAGATTAGAAACTTGATTCATGGAGTAATGCCACATGAAACTGATGGATTTATAGAGCATGTATCTAACAATTAGACTACTCCCAATTCATGATACTACATGTTGTATCATAACGTGCCAAGTCAGATGATACTGTTTTTAATTATATGACACCGTTGACTTTTTCGTTGAACTTTGACCAACAATATAGATTTAAATAGTACTTCTCGAATGTGAAATGAATTCATTGGATTCACATCAAAATCACTTTAGGTTACTTATACACTTAGCTATTTACATAAATATTTGAATAAGACGAACGGTCAACATAATGAAAAAGTCACGGCGTCATATATTAAAAAACGAGTACTACTCAAGATACAGCAACCCACAGTGCATTGTAACATGTCTGGGGCCCATTTAATAAATGTTTTCTCCTTCTCCCTTCCACACTGTCTCTCTTCAGTTTCCATCGCAGTAGCTTGCGGGAGCGCTGCACATGGGTGCTCAACCATGAGCTGAGCTCACGCCGTGCCGCTGCAGTTGGCAGCTAGACCACGTGCGACCTCACGATTGCTAGCACAACGAGTTGATTCAACGAGTGAGAGCAGCCGCAGCGTGCAGCATGGCAGACGCGGCGATGCTCATGCGGTCGTCCGTCGACAAGGGTGGCGAGCTCGGATTCGCAGCCGAGCAGGGAGATACGAGCATGGGCAGCGCCAACCGGCGACCATGGCAGATCGACAAGAGCAGCTAACTTCATCTGCGGTTGTTTAGCATGAGTGAACTACCGCTGGTAGGTGTAAACGAGCACACGGTATCGAGCATTAGCAGAAGATTGATCCAGGCGGGGAGGCCGATGTTTTGGATATGGTGTGTGAGCGGTACCATGGAGATGATACCGTTTCCTTCTCTTTCTTCATCAATTCCCTGCCACCTCAGCAAAAAATCCTATATTTTTTTAGGGGAAAGCAAAAAATCCTATATTTTTTTTAGGGGAAAGCAAAAAATCCTACATGGCACCTATTTAACGTTGATGATACTCTTATGACCACCGTGCAGAGAAGTCATCTAGTTTCAGAAATAATTAAATCCTGGTGACAGCTTCGCCAATAACGTGGATTTGCGCTAGCTCCAACCGAAGAATCGCGATACGCAGAATTCTTTGTAGTCCTCTTCGCTTAATTAAGGTGTCCAACTTATTTGCACAATATCCCGATCGAAGTTCTGATCCTCAATTGTTCTGTGATTTGACTTGATGTTTTTCTGTCATCATATGGCCAATCATGATGAATTGCCAAATCCATTACACTTATTATTTAATATTTATCATTTACACAAGTATAGGGTTCTTAATTGGTAGTAGTATCTACAAGAACAAAAGGTGCCCAGCCTTGGTTAGCCATTTAATCACTAGGATTAAACAGCCTAATTTGCTCGTCGCAGCCAGCCATGGACATCGCGCAGGAGCCCCCCGTGTACCCACGTGCCCAGGCCTGCGCAAAGCTCGTCCTACTATGGACGGCAGCCATCGTCGTCGTCCTGTCCCTTTACGAGGTGGCCGGCCACGTCTGGGGCCTCGCCGCCACCGCCGGGCTCTGTCAACACCTCTGCTCCTGCTACATCTACAGACTCAGCCCATGGGCCTCGACGTACTGCTCGGCCCAGGAAGCCCAACCCGCATGTTTCCCGTAGTGAGTGGGAGAATGCGTGAGTTATATATGGAGAGATGGCTGTTGAGAGAAGGCATCGAATTATTGTAAATTGACTTGAACAACTTGTTCTCCAATCCAATATAGCTGTGCTTCCTCCTCCCAATTCCTCTCTGCTACCTTCAATCCGTTCCTCTAGCTATCAGGTTGTTAACATTTGGTATCAGATTCACGATCCTCGGATCTGGAGTTGGCTCACGACTACTTTCACTCGCCGAGCGAAGATGGCGGGCGCCATTGATCCTACCCTGAAGCTTGCGCCCGAGGCGCAGTCCAAGATCTTCTATGAGGAGCTCGACAAGCGCTTCGCGAAGCACGACGAGAAGTGGTCGGAGCGCGTCGTCTCGCTGGAGGCGGCAGTCGCGGCGTTCGACTCCTCGGCGGCGGCGGCGGCGGCGTTCGACTCCGCCGTGATCCAAGCGGAGGTCTCCTCCCTGGTGGCGGCGCAGATCGCATCCTTCGACGCGGCCTCCACCGAGCGCATGGACCAGATCGAGGCGGCAGCAACAACTCGCGTCGCAGCTGTCGAGTCTGCTGCATCGGCCTTCGAGTCCTGGCGCCCCCGCATCGAGTCCGTGGTGGGCGATGTCAGGGCGTCGGTCGACTCCGTCAAGTCTGTGCTCTGCAAGCTCAACGTCATGTGGGATCGAGAGATGCGGGACACGAACGCCTTCAAGCCTGGCATCCTCGGAGGTCACGAGTCAGCAACCTCCGCGCGCCCAATTGCCGGAGAGCGAGCTGACGGCCCTCATGGGCACCGCGTCGACAACAAATTCCGGGATCATGTGTTTGGATCTTCATCCCAAACCCATGACCCGGGCAATGGTACGAACATTTCCCATCCATCTCGTTCTCGTAGTATGGATTCGTTGCCTAAGATACATGGGGAACCCAGGCATGATTCGCGCTCTAGTGGTACTGGGAAGTTACCTAAGCTGAATTTTCCTCACTTTGATGGAGAGAATCCGAAGCTATGGCAGTCTCGTAGCGAGAATTACTTTGAGATGTATTTGGTAGATGAGTCGGTCTGGATGAAAGTAGCTTCTATGCACTTTTCTGGCACTGCTGCTCGGTGGCTACAGTCCATAGAAAAGAAATTACACCACATTAGCTGGACAGAATTCTGTGCTTTAGTGCATGAACGCTTTGGCCGTGATGAACATGAGGTCCTCGTCAGGCAGTTGTTTCACATTAAGCAGACTGGGTCTATTGCTGATTATGTGGAACAGTTTTCTGCTCTAGTAGATCAGTTACATGCTTATGAATCAGCCCCTGATCATAGATACTATACTGCCAAGTTTGTAGATGGTCTTAAGCCTGATATTAAGTCTACTGTACTTGTGCAACGACCTTCCAGTTTGGATGCTGCTTGTGTTCTTGCTGCATTGCAGGAAGAGGTGGGAGAGCTGGTGCCTGATCCACCTTTGAAGAAGGACTACAAGAAGCAAGATCATTATTATCTCAAGTCTGATTCAGCTAATGCCAATAAGCATTCCTCTAAAGGGGCTTATCCATTGATGCCTCCTCCTCGGCCTGATCGTGCTGGTCATAGCAGTACAGCTCATGAAGATAGGCGTGGAACTGAAGCCGCCCATGATCATCGCTCCCGACCTCACCATCAGCATGATAAGCTTGAAGCTCTTAAGGCATACAGAATTGCCCAGGGTCTTTGCAAAATATGCGCAGAAAAATGGGTTCGAGGCCACAAGTGTTCTCCTACTGTTCAGTTACATGCTGTTGAAGAGTTGTGGGATTTAGTGGCATCTGGCAGTTCATCACCAACATCTCCAACAAGTGAAACTGCTCATGACCAACTATTCATGGTACTCTCACAGGCAGCTGTGTCTGGTACATCTGCACCAAGGACAATGAGGCTAATGGGAAAGTTTATGGACCATGATGTTCTGGTACTGATTGATTCAGGAAGCTCACATTCCTTTATCAGCTCCAGTATCACCAAAAACTCCAACCAAGTTTCTCCTCTTACATCTGCTCTGAAAGTGACTGTAGCCAATGGAGAACAGTTGTCCTGTCAATCTCAAGTGGTCAATGGTAGCTGGTCCATGAATGAGTTCCAGTTTCAAGCTGATTTGAAAATATTACCATTGCACTGTTATGACCTCATATTGGGCATGGATTGGCTTGAGGCACACAGTTCAATGAAAGTGCACTGGAAAGAGAAGTGGATGTCTATCCCATTCCAGGGTTCTCATGTGCTGTTACAAGGATTGCTGCCTGCTATTCCACCTGACACTATATTACATCTCAGCAGTATCCAAGAAGATCAATCTGTTGAAGTGCAGTTTGGTCAGCTACCTACTGAGATACAAGCAGTACTAACAGAATTTGCTGAAGTGTTTGACAAGCCAAGTGGACTTCCTCCAAGAAGAAGTTGTGATCATGCTATACCTCTTGTGCCTGGTGCAAGTCCTGTTAACCTCAGGTCCTACAAGTATCCTCCTGCATTGAAAACTGGGATTGAACAACAAGTAAAAGAAATGTTGGCTAGTGGTATTATTCAGGCTAGTACCAGTGCATTTTCATCCCCAGTTTTGTTAGTACGCAAGAAGGACAACTTATGGCGTTTTTGTGTAGACTTCAGACACTTAAATGCTATTACTGCTAAAAGGAAGTTTCCTATACCTATCATGGAGGAGATATTTGATGAACTCTTTTAGGCCAGTTGGTTTACTAGCCTTGATCTCACAGCTGGGTTCCATCAGATTAGACTACAGCCTGGAGAAGAATTTAAAACTGCCTTTCCACTCATGAAGGGCATTTTGAGTTTAAAGTACTAGCATTTGGTCTAACTGGAGGACCAGCCACATTCCAGAGTGCAATGAATGCAACATTGAAGCCTCTTCTCAGGAAATGTGTCATGGTGTTCTTTGATGATATACTAATTTACAGCAGGACATATGAGGAACACATTGAACATATCAGACTGGTGTTACAACTCCTGGATAAAGATCAGTGGAAGGTCAAGCTCTCCAAGTGCTCTTTTGCTCAGAGACAACTTAATTACTTGGGCCACATTATCAGTGAACAGGGCGTTGCAACAGATCCTAACAAGGTCTCTGATATTGTCAATTGGCCTGTGCCTGCTAATGTCAAAGAATTGCGAAGCTTCCTTGGTTTAGCTGGCTATTACAGGCGTTTTGTCAAAAATTTTGGCATAATTGCTAAGCCATTAACTGCACTGCTCAGGAAGAATGTCTTATATGTCTGGACTAGTGACCATGACACAGCATTTCAAGCTCTCAAACAGGCTATGAGTACAGCTCCAGTTCTGGCAATCCCAGATTTCTCTAAGCCTTTTTGTGTGGAGACAGATGCAAGTGGGAAAGGAGTTGGCGCAGTGCTCTCTCAAAGTGGCCATCCAATAGCATTCATTAGCAAGCCTCTGGGACCAAAAACATTAGGATTATCTACATATGAGAAGGAATATTTAGCTATTTTATTAGCTGTTGAACAATGGAGGCACTATCTGCAGTTTGGAGAATTCATTATTCAAACTGATCATAAGAGCCTATCTCACATTAATGATCAGAGATTGAATACTTCCTGGCAACAAAAGGTGTTCACCAAACTGATGGGCTTACAGTACAAAGTGGTGTATAAGCAAGGATCTGAAAATTTGGTTGCTGATGCCTTATCCAGAAGGCACCATGAAACTGCCCAAGTGCAGTCCATGTCGGTCTCTGTTCCTAAGTGGTTAACTGATGTGGTTCAGTCATATACTGATGATGCTAAGTGTCAAGAGAAAATTGCAGCTCTAGTTGTGAATGCTTCTTCTGTCCCTAATTTTACCTATGTTGATGGCATTTTGAGATATAAGAACAGAATCTGTATTGGTGCTTGTCCTGCTCTGCACACCAAACTTATCTCTGCTCTTCACTCTGCAGCTGTTGGTGGTCACTCAGGTGTTCCTGTCACTACCAGAAGGGTCAAGCAGTTATTTGCCTGGACTGGGCTCAAAAATGAAGTTTCTGATTTTGTTAAATCTTGCACTGTGTGTCAACAAGCAAAGCCAGATAGAGCTAGATATCCTGGGTTGTTGTAGCCACTACCAGTGCCTGACAGTGCTTGGAAGATTGTGTCTATGGATTTTGTTGAAGGCTTGCCTAATTCTGGAACATCTGACTGCATTATGGTGGTAGTTGATAAACTCACCAAATATGCCCATTTGTTCCACTCCATCACCCCTTTTCGGCTGTGGTGGTAGCTAAAGCATTTTTGGATAACATCTATAAGCTCAATGGTATGCCCAAGGCTATTATATCTGACAGGGATAAGATTTTTACAAGTAAGTTATGGCAGGAGCTTTTTGACTTGGCTGATGTGCAATTATGTATGAGTTCAGCATATCACCCTCAGTCTGACGGCCAAACTGAGCGAGTCAACCAGTGTATGGAAACGTTCCTGCGCTGCTTTGTTCATGCTTGCCCAAAGAAGTGGGGTCAGTGGTTGGCACTTGCTGAGTTTTGGTATAATTCGAGCTTCCATTCAGCTATCAACATGTCGCCCTTTGAAGCACTGTATGGCCATGCTCCAACTCATTTTGGGATTGATCCTTCAACGACTTGTTCAGTTCCAGACCTGTCATCCTGGCTTCATGAGCGTGCATTGACGACAGATGTCATTAAGCTGCATTTGGCTCGAGCTCAGGACAGAATGAAGAAACAGGCGGACAAAGGTCGTTCGGATCGATCATTCCAGGTTGGTGATATGGTTTTTCTCAAACTTCAGCCCTATGTTCAGTCATCTCTTGCGCACCGTTCCAATCAGAAGCTTGCCTTCAAGTTCTTTGGCCATTCTCTGTTCTGGAACGTGTTGGCGCAGTGGCATACAAACTTAACTTGCTTGAAGGAAGTTCTGTGCATCCTGTTTTTCATGTCTCCCAGCTCAAGGCTGCGGTGGGTTCAAAAGTTGTGGTGAGTTCTTCCTTGCCAGATATATCTGTGCCTCTGTAGGTTCCAGTCAAAATCCTTCAACGCCGTATTTCTTCTTGTGGCATTGATAATGTTGCTCAAGGACTGGTGCAGTGGTCAAATATGCCTCAGCATTTAGCTACTTGGGAGGATCTTGATCACTTGAAGCAGCGTTTTCCATGCGCACCTGCTTGGGGTCAAGCAGCGTCCACAGAGGGAGGGAATGTCAACACCTCTGCTCCTGCTACATCTACAGACTCAGCCCATGGGCCTCGACGTACTGCTCGGCCCAGGAAGCCCACTGAAAGGATCAAGGCACCGAGAGGGGGGGGGGGGGGTGAATCGGTGTGTCAACAATTTCTCCCAAACGTACTTTAGGCGTGAAGCTAGCAAGACTAGATATGGTGATAACAAAAGCAAGCGATGCGCGCACACAATCTAGTCTATGCAACAGCAACACCCTAGCAAGCAATTCTACCAAGAAGTAAACCTAACAAGCAATTCTACCAAGTAGTAAAGAGACAACCTATCATGCAATTCTACTAGCACATAAAGGTAATGCGGAAGCGTAAATGCTAGTGTGTAAAGGATAGAGATAGGAATGCTCATGATTTTTCCCGTGGTCTCGGAAGGGTGGCGCCTTCCCCTACTCCACGTTGGGTCACTCCCGCCGGAGTCTCGACCCCGTCCCTCCGCTCGATGGCGATCCCTCCTAGAGCACACTTCACCCTCCGAGTGAAGTCGCGGGCACGTCCCGCCGGGCTCGATCCCGGGTACTCTTCCGGAGGTAAGGCTCCGCACGTGATGCGTGCCAAAGGGCGCTCCACTAGTGATGCTTCTTTCGCACGGGAAGCTCCAAGACCGTGTACAAACTTGTGTTAGCTTCCACAATCTCCTTGGACAGCTCAACACCAACGCCTAACCGGTCTAGGCCTCGCCATAGACCAAGAGTAACAAACCGAAGTGACTCTCTCAAGCTCACACTAGCCTAGAGATCAAGTGGATGCAATTGCTACTCTCTCAAGCACTAGGATCACTCCAAATCCTTCACAAGTGCTTCTCTCTCTCTTGCTCTTGGCTTCCTCTGAGTTTCCTGCACTCCAACAATGGCCAAGAGACCCCTCAAGGGCGGGCAACCAACTATATATAGGCTACCAACCAAAACTAGCCGTTGCCCAAAAGTGCCCTGCGAAACTAGAGACCGTACAAAGGACCGTACTGTCCGGTCTCTTCCAGACCGTATGTCCGTTCTCTATTTCCAGGCGCATCTCCATCTTCTTCTTCATCTCCAATGAAGACCGTACTGTCCGGTCCCTAGGACCGTACCGTCCGGTCGATTGTCCGGTCTTCATTTCTTCCACTTCCAGAAACTCCATCTTCTCTGTCTGGAAATCCTCTGATGACCGTACTGTCCGGTCCTCCTTGACCGTACCATACGGTCTATTGTCCGGTCTTCATTTTCTCAGCATCCCGAGACTTCACTTCTCTGTCTGGATCTTCAATGAAGACCGTACCATACGGTCCCTAGGACCGTACTGTCCGGTCTCTACCGGATAAGCTGAAAACTTGATCCACTCTTGATCCTTGCTTCAACTTCTTCATCCTTGGTTCCTCTTCTTCTCTCAGCCACCCTAGCCCTCGAGAGACTCACTATGCATCCATATGATCTCTAACCTAGTGTGCGCTAAGAGAACCAATTCGATCCCTCTTGATAGTCCGGTTTTTTCCTATGGACTCAAGCTAACATCTAACCAAGCAACACTCGCTTGATCTAGCATGTCCTTAGCCTTGATCCACATCTTCTCCTCGACTCCATCAAGTTCTCGATCCGAATTGTCGAGGCAACCAATCACCAAGTCGTCGATAGATAGAGTATGTGAGACGACGCTCCATTGACATGACCATTTGAATATCCTACAAGGAAATGTTAGTCACATCAATATGGTCACCCAATCACCAAAACATTCATACCTTTGGGTTTTCCAAACTCCAATGGTCATGAAGCTTACAATCTCCCCTTTTTGGTGATTGGTGACAACACATATCATAAGATAGAGAATGTAAAGCGCAAGAGTGATTGATAAGATAGGATATGAAATGAAGAACAAGTAAAACGGAGAACAAGGTAGTCATAGCTCAAAAGGTATCACCTGCAAAATAGAGTTAGAGCACATGGGTGATATATATGGAATAAAACATGAGCTATGACCACAACTCTGTGATGATAAGATTATAAGATATTCCTGCAAAAGCAAGTGAGTGCACATATCATCACAGAAAGAGGAAACCTGGCAAGATAGATATAAATAGTGCATCCAGGTGAACATACACAAACTCAGAGCAATATATCAGAGCAATATATTAGAGACAGAGCAATATGCAAGATATATAGATAACGAGCAAGTGTATGTAAAAGAAACCAAGTGCATTCTTGATGAGCTAAACACAAGCAAAAGCAAATCAAGCTCAACAAGAACCACGAAGAACCAAAAGAATATACAATGAAATACCAACGATCTCCCCCTGGACAAAAGCTGTCTCACACTCTCCCCTGAGCACAAGATCACTCCACTACTCCCCCTAGACCTATACAAGATCTCTCTATCTCTCTCCCCCTTTGGCACCAATGACCAAAAAGAGAAAGAAGGAAAGAGAAAACTGCTGTCCTACGCATCGGAGGCTGGAGGAGGTGCAGTGGTAGTAGTCACTGAAAGCTCTGGAGCTGAAGAGGTGCCCTGCTGTGGCTGCGGCTGCTCAGAAGAAGTGCCAGTGTACTCAAACTCTGGAGGTGGTGAAGGAGTCCTGGAGGGTGCTGTCTGCTGCTCTGGAGAGGTGCCTGTGGCAAGAGCCTCACGTAACTCCTCATGAGTGTAGCCAAAGTCAGTGAGATCTGCTGAGGGCTCAACAACTCGAGGCGGAGTAGGTGTCCTGGGAGACTCTGTCTGCTCCACTGCTGCTGTCTCAGCTGTAGTAGTCACGACCTCTGCCTGTGAAGCTGTAAGAAGTGAATCTGTCTGCACTGAGGCGTCTGTGCTACTGTGTCGAAGTCGAGTGTACGAGCTGGCAGTGGTGACACAAAGAAGGGACTCGTCAGCTGAAGCGGTGAGAAGCTCGGAGCTGTAGTAGCAAGAAGAGCTGACGGAGTCATGGAGAGGCCTGGTGAAGAAAAGTACTGCTGAGAAGGTCCTGCCTCTCCTGTCAAACCAGCGAACGTGGACGTCGACGGCCCCACCGTAGGTGCACCAGCAGGTGAGATGGGAGCCGTGAGTAAGGTGCTGAAGTACTGTCCCTGGCTGGATGACTGTCCTCCCTGTGTCTGAGCAAACTGCTGTCGCTGCTGCTGTAGCTGCTGAAACGAACTGTGTCTGGTGGCAGCACACCTGGGAAAGTGATAGGAGGGAAAGACGGAGGCCTGGCAGTGCCTGTCCAAAGACGAAGAGTCTGAGCGATCGCCCGAAACCAGTGAAAATAGACAAGCCAGAAGCCATCCTCTCTGAGTGTGTACAACACTGTCTAGCATCTGTCGATCCCTCTCCCTATCCTCCTCGCTGACTCTGGATCTCTCTGCGAAGGCTGCTAGCTCTGCATGTAGTAGATATCTGTCTGAGCTGGAGCTGTAGCAGACGCTGAAGGTCCTGCTCTAGAGTCCGGAGTCACGTCCTCAGGAATGGACTCCATATGGCTACCAGTCTGTATATGCAGCTCTGTCTCGGTAGCCGTGTCACCTAGGCCCTGTGAAGAACTCCCCTGCGAAGCTGACTCCCGGGCAGCAACCCGTCTGTCGGAGGCAGGTAAGGGTGTGTACGCTGTAGTCACCTTGGGCAGCTCATCGTAGTCCTCCTGAGACAACAACTGTAGCCTCCTCAGAATGTAGCAGATCAGAGGTGCAAAGGCTAAGTGTCTGGCAGCTATGCTCTCAGCAATGACATCCTCCATCTGGCACAGTATCAGATCAACCAAATCAAAGCCTCTGTGCCTCAGCATCAACATCACAACCCACTGAGTAAGAATGGAGAACTGATCTCTGTATCCACTCCTGGGAACTATCGTCCTGCTCAGTATATCCCTGAGAACTCTGCCCTCATGTGTAAGTCTGGTGTGAGCTCGGCTGAAGTTCTCCGGGTGAGGTGGAGGGAAAGCAATGCTCATATCCTTATCGACGGTAAGGTGCCCCCAAGAGGTCTGCGGGGAGGCTCCATCCCTGGGTGAGCAAGAGGAAACACCCTGGTCTCGTGCTGGATGGTCTCAAGGGCGCTAACGAGGTCCTCCCTCGTAACTCTGTGGGGCTGTCCTCTGAGCATGAACCATATAGCTGAGCGTCTGGCGCTATCCACAAGAGGCATAGAAGTCCATCACGATATCAGTATCCCATCGCATCGCTGTGGTGATGATCTCCTGGAGGCCCGGGATATAAGACAGGTGCTGTGTGAAATCCGTCCCGGCACCTCTGCTGGCAGCCTGTATGCTGCAGTGCTGGTGAGTGACAAAGAGCTTGTCAGGTCCATCTGTCCGCAGTCTACTCCTCAAACCAGCTGCTATCCTCTGCTGAAGAAGGTCCAGAAACGACCTCCTGCCTGTGGGTCTCTCCTGGCAGGTACCCAAGTCTCCTCAGCAACTCTCCTGAACTTCTTGAGGACGGGGCCTGGCAGCCTGAGTGCGTCCTCAGCAAGCACGTCCCTGAGAGTAGCAGTCCTGTCAAGAGCACAGAACTTCACTGCCATCCTCTGTCTGTCAGCCTCTGTGACCTCAGGGGCATCTGAGTGGGAACTCTCCTCTCTCTGCCTCTGACTCTGGCTGCTCCTGCGCGGTCCTCGACGTACCAACCTCGCGGGTGGACGGAGTCCGCTGCACTGTAGCTCTAGCCCTGGAAGACCTCCTCGAGTCTCCCCCTGTCCTCCAGCAGGTGTCCCTGATCCTGAGGTCGGCCCTCCCTGCTAGCTGGTAAGTCAACCTCTGCTGCCCTGAGGGCCTGGTCCCACTCTGGATCACCAGTCTTCTGCTTCTTCTTCTTGGGCTGCTCTACAAGCTTGGCCTTGCCCCTGTCACGGTCTCCTCTGCCCCCTGCCTCTGCCTCTGCCAAACCTCCTGCCATATCTGCTGACTGGCCTGCAGACAAGATAGGGCGAGTGAGCTTGGCTCACCAACCCGTCCACTGACGGCTGACTGCCAAAGATAGGACTAAGGGCTTGGCCCTCAATCCGTCCACTGTCTCTGCTCTGCTGTCAACTGCCCACTGCCTGCTGACAACTGCCACTGCACGATAGGAATAGACAGGGTATATGAGTATAGAATAACCTACTATAATCTACAAGCAAGAATCGTAGGTAAGCGCGTAAATCTAGATGAAGTCCTAGCGCAGAGGTAAAGGACACAATGCCGGCAAATATGCAATGGGGAACTACGGCATTGTCGATTATCGGTGGAGATCAACTAGTGTACATAGATCATATGCAATAGACACAATGTACCACTAATCGAGGAAATGCTAGTGTCGAGCTAGGTGTATGGTATGGAATCGGAAATCGACAACACAAAGCAACCAACATGTCGTAGGTATAGAGATGAAATACGACCTCTACGACATATGGCAACCTGAATTGCGAAACAATATTAGCAATGTATATCGATTTCGCAATAAAGGAGCGTTTTTGGATGATTTACTAGGGATTTTAATCGACGAAGGATTGAATGGCTCAAACCCTAGATGAATCATGGAACGACGAGACAGCTACTGTGCAATCAAGAAACCAGAAGCTCACCGGAGCAATCAATCGACGACGATCGTCGGAAAGGAGGGCTCGGGTCCGTGAGGGTCGCTGGGGAGGAGCTCGCGCGTGGAGATGAGCAACAGCTCGGGGCGCGAATGGTGGAGCTCCCCACGTGGTACTCGTCGACGGCGAGGTCGACGGCTCCTGCTCCGGCACGGCGCGGTGGAGCGGCGGCGTGGAGGTGCTGCGGCGTGGAGGCGCGGCGGTGTGGAGGCCGTGGCGCGGCGGCGCTAGGGTTGCGCGGGCGTGTGCGCGGTGGAGGAGCAGGCGGCGGCGCGTACTGCGGTGGTGGCGCGCGTCGGCGAGCTCGACGGCGGTGGCGACGTACGGCGGCGCGGGAAGGCGAGGGCGGGAGCGCGAGCTGTGAACGCGGTGAACGGCGGCGGTGATTGAGATTGAAGATGCACAGTAACACGCCGGATTTCCGTTAGGATTACTTTAATTCGAACGAACGGTCGAGATCGATCGTTATTGAATCAACGGATCAGATTGAAGATGTCTCGCGATGAATTAACCAGACCGTATGGTACGGTCATAGGATCGTATTGTACGGTCTCCTTTGGACCCTGACAGTTAAGCTATAGAGACCGCATTGTACGGTCTGTAGGACCGTATTGTCCGGTCTCCTTTCTGCCTCAGGTTTCGAAGGATCTCGTGCAAAAGCACACCGTATTGTACGGTCCCTTTGACCGTATTGTACGGTCAGGTCCAGAAATGCTGATTTTCAAGGAATTTCCTTCTAAGTCCAAGTTTCTCACTCAAAAACCAAATAAACACCAAACATGGACTAGAAGGGGAACTCTCAAACACTCCTTTGAAAATAGACCAATATAGGTTGCGCATAGGCTTATAGTAATTTTTCAATCGGCAAATAAGATGCAACCAATAAGAACCAAAAGCGATAAAACCAAAGGAGGGGTATGTATGAGCCATTTGCCTATGATCCGTGCAAGTAGATTTAACCTTGAGGATCATTTAGCAAGACTCAATGGGCATGAAGCACAATTCTTTTCTTTAGTCACACTTCTATGAGATGTGAGATCATATTACGAATGAAGCACTTCCTCATAGTGTGACAACTCCTTTGTGATTTCCTATATGCAATGCATGAGACAAGCATATCATACAAATGCAAGGGAAAGTAAACATGCCATGTGATATGCAAGCAAAGTTAAGACAACGCATAAAGGAAACCTACTCAAGGCCAAGTTTGAGCCTCTCTCAAGCTTACTCACTATGAGCCAAACCTTGCCTTGAGTCCATCGGTCCACCAACTCAAGCATCCCCCATGCTCATAGCTATCTTGAGAAAGTTAGACCTTGAACTAATTTTTATGTTCTTTTCTTTTTAGTTATTAACATATGCATGAATGCAAACATACTAGTTCACAAAGGAGCACCTAGCTACCATGCAAGCAAATGCAAGAAAAGAAACTACTATGATACAAGTTACCTCTTGAAGAGTAGATTTGTCGATGAAGCACTCGAAGCTTGTGGTGGACGTTCATGAGTTGACGTTGCGGCGCACGGTCCACCACCATCACCCTTCTAGGTCTTGTTCTTGGGAGCCCACTCGCACTTGGTTGGCCTCTCAAGGTCAACTATGCATTTGGGCACCCAAATCTTCCTCATCATCCTCCTCTTGTCGGGTGATCCAAGAGCCTTTGCCTTCACCTTGCCTTTCTTGTCCCTAAAGAGCTTGTAGTGTGTATTTCCATGGAACAAGTTAGCGTTAGGCAAAACCTTGGAACTTCTCACCTTGGGACAATTCTTGCTAGTGTGGCCGTCACGGCAACACTTCTCACAATAGTAGTCGTCCGCCATGAGGGGACTACCCAAGGTGGAATGTCCTCGTCCTTGCCGATGAGGTTGATGGCGGCGGGGTAGGAGCCGAGTCCCTTGTGCCCGGGGTTGTTCACAAGGTTCCGACCAAGTATCTCCTTATGATGGTCCTTCCCCTTGTGAGCCTCTCGAAGCCGTCCATCACCGAAGCTCTCTCCTCCTTGAGTTGATGATATTCCTTCAAGATTTCTCATCAAGAGAGATGCTCTCAAGAGAGGGAGTTAGTCCATCACAAGTAATATATGAAGAATCGGAAATAGATGAACTAGAAGAAGAAGTGTTTACTCTTTTCGAGGATGGATTGATGTTCCTCCTCAAGAACCTTGAACTTGTCGTTGAGCCTCTTGTGATCAACCTTGAGCTTGTCATAGCTCTCATCCAAGGTTATGAGCGAAGTGGAAAGGTGCTTGATCTCATCCTCTAGTAACTTGGACTTCTCCTTGAGCTTCATGTGGTCTTCCTCAAGCTTGTCATAGTCTTCATCAAGAGCCTTGTGAGAGATGGATAAGTCCCTAAGTTCACCCTCAAGTTGACGAACTCGGAAGGCGGCCACTTCATGTTCCTTCTCCAACCGAGCAATGGTCTTGTCCTTCTTCATGATCATCTTGCCGGTTAGGAGAATGCTATCCAAGAGTTCCTCATATGTGGGCTTATCCTCCTCACCAAACTCTTCATCGGACTCGCTCTTCTCATCTTCACTACTATCATCATCTTTGGCCATCAAGCAAGTCGGTGGTGGAGGTAGAGTCTCGGAGATGTTGGTGAGAGCTATGCCGGCCATCTTTTTTCCCTTGGAGGATGAGTCATCACTTTCTTCTTCATCACTATCATCATCCGAAACCCACTCTCCAACATAGAGTCCCTTGCGAGATGATCTTCTCTTGTCTTTGCCTCTAGAGCTTTCCTTCTTGACAAACCTCTTCCTTGCCTTGTACTTGCTTCTAGGGTCTTCTTCTTCATCATCGCTTGACTCTTGAGTCTTCTTCTTGCTCTTCTTGATTGGCTTCGGACATTCCTTGGCAAAATGACCCTTCTCTCCACAATTGTAGCACTCGGCATCTTTCTTGTTGATGAATCTTCTCTTGAAGAAGTTGCTTCTCTTCATGAGGAGTGCTAGATCATTGGGATGAAGTTGCAACAAGTCTTCAACGTCTTCTTCAAGCTCTTCATCACTTGAATCTTGAGTCACCACCTTCTTCATCTTCTTGCTTGACCCCTCGAATGCAAAGCAAGATTCTTGGAGGGCTTCTCATCAAGCTTCTTGTCGAGGTTGTAGCTCTCGAAGGCGGTGATCTTCCCAAGTAGCTTGTGGGTTGTGAGGGCTTGAATGTCGGTGTTGAAAGAGACATGTGATGAGTGCTCCATATTTCTCCCTTGGGAGAATCCTCAAGATCTTCCGCACAAGGTCACCATCATCAATCTTGTCCTTCACACCAAGAGAGTTGATATCCTCTACAAGCACATTCAAGCGAGAGTAAGTGTCATTGATTAGCTCATTTGAAGACATGGCAAAGTCATCATACTTGTTCTTTAGCACATAGTATCTTTCCTCTTTCACGTCCTTGGAACCCTCATGAATTTGTTGAATTTGAGTCCATACTTCATGAGCGGTACCCGCGGACTTGACTCGAGCAAAGACCTCTTTAGTGATAGCTTCAAACAAGGCATTTTTAGCTTTAGCATTTGCCTTTGCGAGATTCACATCAAGAGTACCAATGGGAGTCCTTAGAGAGACACCGGTACTTACCACCTCCCATGCGAGAGGATCGAGAGCCTCGAGGTAAGCTTGCATGCGAGCTTTCCAATAGGCATAGTCGGTCCCATCGAACGGGGGCGGCCCATGATCTCTCGGCATCCTTACTCAAGGCGGTTAAGCCCTATTTGAGCAACGAGGCTCTGATACCACTTGAAAGGATCAAGGGCACCGAGAGGGGGGGGGGGTGAATCGGTGTGTCAACAATTTCTCCCAAACGTACTTTAGGCGTGAAGCTAGCAAGACTAGATATGGTGATAACAAAAGCAAGCGATGCGCGCACACAATCTAGTCTATGCAACAAGCAACACCCTAGCAAGCAATTCTACCAAGAAGTAAACCTAACAAGCAATTCTACCAAGTAGTAAAGAGACAACCTATCATGCAATTCTACTAGCACATAAGGTAAATGCGGAGCGTAAATGCTAGTATGTAAAGGAGATAGAGATAGGAATGCTCATGATTTTTCCCGTGGTCTCGGAAGGGTGGCGCCTTCCCCTACTCCACGTTGGGTCACTCCCGCCGGAGTCTCGACCCCGTCCCTCCGCTCGATGGCGATCCCTCCTAGAGCACACTTCACCCTCCGAGTGAAGTCGCGGGCACGTCCCGCCGGCTCGATCCCGGGTACTCTTCCGGAGGTAAGGCTCCGCACGTGATGCGTGCCAAAGGGCGCTCCACTAGTGATGCTTCTTTCGCACGGGAAGCTCCAAGACCGTGTACAAACTTGTGTTAGCTTCCACAATCTCCTTGGACAGCTCAACACCACGCCTAACCGGTCTAGGCCTCGCCATAGACCAAGAGTAACAAACCGAAGTGACTCTCTCAAGCTCACACTAGCCTAGAGATCAAGTGGATGCAATTGCTACTCTCTCAAGCACTAGGATCACTCCAAATCCTTCTCAAGTGCTTCTCTCTCTTGCTCTTGGCTCCCTCTGAGTTTCCTGCACTCCAACAATGGCCAAGAGACCCCTCAAGGGGCGGGCAACCAACTATATATAGGCTACCAACCCAAAACTAGCCGTTGCCCAAAAGTGCCCTGCGAAACTAGAGACCGTACAAAGGACCGTACTGTCCGGTCTCTTCCAGACCGTATTGTCCGGTCTCTATTTCCAGGCGCATCTCCATCTTCTTCTTCATCTCCAATGAAGACCGTACTGTCCGGTCCCTAGGACCGTACCGTCCGGTCGATTGTCCGGTCTTCATTTCTTCCACTTCCAGAAACTCCATCTTCTCTGTCTGGAAATCCTCTGATGACCGTACTGTCCGGTCTCCTTGACCGTACCATACGGTCCATTGTCCGGTCTTCATTTTCTCAGCATCCCGAGACTTCACTTCTCTGTCTGGATCTTCAATGAAGACCGTACCATACGGTCCCTAGGACCGTACTGTCCGGTCTCTACCGGATAAGCTGAAAACTTGATCCACTCTTGATCCTTGCTTCCAACTTCTTCATCCTTGGTTCCTCTTCTTCTCTTCAGCCACCCTAGCCCTCGAGAGACTCACTATGCATCCATATGATCTCTAACCTAGTGTGCGCCAAGAGAACCCATTCGATCCCTCTTGATAGTCCGGTTTTTCCTATGGACTCAAGCTAACATCTAACCAAGCAACACTCGCTTGGATCTAGCATGTCCTTAGCCTTGATCCACATCTTCTCCGCGACTCCATCAAGTTCTCGATCCGAATTGTCGAGGCAACCAATCACCAAGTCGTCGATAGATAGAGTATGTGAGACGACGCTCCATTGACATGACCATTTGCATATCCTACAAGGAAATGTTAATCACATCAATATGGTCACCCAATCACCAAACATTCATACCTTTGGGGTTTCCAAACTCCAATGGTCATGAAGCTTACACCCACCCGCATGTTTCCGGTAGTGAGTGGGAGAATGCGTGAGTTATATATGGAGAGATGGCTGTTGAGAGAAGGCATCGATATTGTAAACTGACTTGAACAACTTGTTCTCCAATCCAATATAGCTGTGCTTCCTCCTCCCAATTCCTCTCTGCTACCTTCAATCCGTTCCTCTAGCTATCAGGTTGTTAACAGGCTCCTCGTCGCCATGTGCTGGTTCACGTGGCGCTTCCTCCTCGCTCGGCGAGCTGCCGGCGCTCCCCGAGGCGGAGGCGGAGGCGGAGGGCGCGGCAGGCCCCCGGCGGCGGCGGCGGCCTTAGGCAGGAGGACGTCGACGGCGCCGTACTGGCGTTCCAGTATCGCCGGAAGGATGCGGCGGAGTAGTGCGCGGTGTGCATCAGCGTGGTGAAGGATAGGGAGACGGTGAGGACGCTGCCAGCGTGTGGGCACGCCTTCCACCGCCGTGCGTCGACGGTTGGCTGCGTGCGCGCGCGACGTGCCCGATGTGCCGCGTCGAGGTGAACGTTGTGGCCCGCGAGGCGCCGGCTGGGGTGCTGAGCTGGTGCAGAACAAGCAGGAGCGGGTTAGGGAATCAAACTGCGTCTTTTTTTTGTTAACATACAGAGAAAACGTGTACTTCATCCCATTGCAACCGTGAATAGTTTTTTTTTTCATATTTAGTTAGTATTTGTTAGTTGTTGATGTGAATTACATGTATATACATTCTTGAGAAATTATGAATGTTGAAGAGTGAAGACAACAATAAATTTAGATGCCATGCCGTTTGTGTGACAAATACTAAATAGTATCTTTTTTTTTTTGCGAACAAATAGTATCTTATTTTGACTTTAAGTACCTGTCGGCAAATTAATGAAGAACATTTCACTGTATTCATGCAGTTACACAATGCAATAAAACTTGCTTATGTCCCGCGGACGTGCATTGGAGCTTGCTGTAAAAGCATGTGATGTTCATATGCATCTAACATTAATCGACGGATAACATTATTGACATGGTCTTAGCATAACTCTAGCCTGCCAATATTTGTGTGGCCCTAACTCGCTTCGTCTCCTGAAAAGGTTCAGAACCATAATCAGGAGATAATGTTTTCCAACAGCTTGCTGTTGCTGATGAAACAAGCATTTTCCCTAGCTGTTTGGTAAGCTACGCGAAAATTAATAATCACTATCTGGCCAGGAGTATTCGTGATGACCTCTGACACTAACATCAGTTTCAGGAAATACTTCGTTGTGAATTAATTAGCCAGTCGCTAGCAAAAGCTCAGCAGCCAGTCGATCTTCTGACCTGAGACTAACATTTGGGTCATCCTACATGTGTTTTATAGTAATTTTACCTCGTTGGTAAAGATTGGATACCTTCTATCAGAAACCAGTGCGGTCGTCGCATTATATCATATCATATGCATTGATTCTCCACCACCGATCAACATCATTTAGATGAAGAGGTGTGAACAAAGGTTCCCGATCTTCTGAAAGTTCCGATAAACAACGATTTGACGAAGATTGACACAACTCGATTCGGCTTCTCAACAACTCGTTTCGACCTCGCAATCGCCGTTCTACTACTATGTTTGTCATGCCTACGACGTGTCTGGGTGGTGCCTACATTTGATCCTGGGTGGTGCACAAGTGGTGAAATGTTGGTGCTAATCACTGGACTTTTCTTTTCATGTAGCTTCGCCTCTGCATGCAACACTAGATGATAAAAACTTCACATAACTATATGAGAAATCCCCCCCTATAATTTCTCTCTCCCTTCTCTCTCGTCCACATCACTCAAAATTCTAAGTGGAATAGTTCATAGACAGCTGACATACCATTTATAAATGGACCTGTTTGTGCACGGTAATGCTACCATCACGTATCAATAAATGGCCTCCATATTCGCAAGAAATAAAAGAACCAGTTGCAAGCTTCCCCAAGAACACCGTGTGCCGAGAAATAAGGAATTCGTGCTCCACAGCAGGAGTGCTACACGCCACTACCGGAAAACCGAACTTCGCCGTGTGCCCGCGATATTACCGTGTGTTTTCCATCGGGCACACGGCGAATGGCCCATTTGCCGTGTGCTGGCTGCCTAGCACACGGCAAAGACAATACACACGGCAACCACAACCTTTGCCGTGTGCCCGGACCATGGCACACGGCAAACATCCTTTTTGCCGTGTGCCCAAGCAGATGACACACGGCAAACGTCTTTTGGGCCAACGGGGGCCAACGGCGGGCGCCGGCCGTTAATGGGGTCCATTCTTTGCCGTGTGCCCACGCACAGGCAGACGGCAAAAGGCAACCTTTGCCGTGTGCTTTGGTAAGGCACACGGCAAACATTAATTTTTTTTTTTTCATTTGACCTCTACAACTTTTTCTCTACTATATATACATTGCTTGGTACACTATGTTCCAATTTGAGGCCTTTCTCGCACTGTTTATTATATTTACCCAATTTATTTTGTTTAAAAGAATTTTTCTGAATAAGTGAAATTTGAACTGCAGGTGCATGAAATAATAGGATAAAGTGAGTCAAAAAATGATATTCATGATAGTTTTTTAATTCTATAAAATTCACAACAAAGCCTGAAATTAATGAAATTTGTCGGATATCATTTTATCATATACCAACTATGTAGTAAATAGTTGAGATGTTTTTGCATATTTTTTCACGTATGATGTTTACAACGTGAAGGTTACGCGAAGAAGTTCCATATAGAATATAGAAGATGTGATTGAGTTCATAGGTGCAAAGACTAAGTTTGAATTTTTCACGTATGATGTTTACAACGTGAAGGTTACACGAATAAGTTATGAAATTTTGTAGTTGACAACTTTTTATTTGAAATCATCTTGTGAACAAAAACTAAGTTTGAATTTTTCAAATTTGAAATTCAAATTTTGTAAACGACCTCGGACGTAGAAAGTACCAAAATGAAAATTTGTAGATCTCGAAAGTTAAGAAATGTTGTAGTTACAACTTTTCAATTTGAATTAATTTAGAGCCTCAAATAAACAACTTTTTGGTTGGGAGAAAAAACAAATGGCCACATCAGCAATCCGTCTCTTCAAAATGGTGGCCTCCCATTGGTCTAGAAATCAGGCAGCCGGATCCTCGAAGAAAACCTCTCCCTCAAATAAAATCGTGGCCTCTCTCTCCTTCCTCTCTCTCTCTCTCTCGATCGATCCCCAGCAGCGCGGCGGCGACGGTTGGCTGCGGCGGCCCGGCTCGGCGGCGCTCCTCATCCGGCGGCGACGCGGCAGGCGGGGCAGCGGCGGATCGGGTGGTGG